>JXTC01000275.1:168560-256508 GCA_002914845.1 Trema orientale
TAACTCAATAAAGCTCATTAATTGGTTGATGGTATTTGTGAAATTAGTTTCATGAAACTGTGTAAAATAAAGATTCTACACAGAAGTTGGTATTTTTATAAATAAGTTACATGAGTTGGACATATTTATAAAAATACACCCAAAGCCCAAATTAGAGAACAAGCCCAATCCTAATTGGTCTAGGATTAGCAGTTTTTGGCCCTATATATATAAGATATATGAGAGAAAAAACTGCACAGAAACAGTAGGTATGCTACACGTAAATTAGAGGGAGAGAGAGAGGTTTTGCGCCTGCTACAGTGAGAAAGAGAAAGAAAAAGTTTTTTGCCATCTCATTGTCTCATCTTACGTCCCGGTGTTCCAAAAGATCAAGAAGGTGTTCTTGATCGTTCTCCAACGGAGGATTCGACTTGGTGCCCACTCACCTCTTCAACCAAGAGCAAGAGCATAAACAAGAAGATCTAGGATTGGAGATTTGATCACCATCAACAAGGAAATCAAGGAGGAGCATGCTACAAGAGGTAAACCCTAATCTCATCTCTAGGGTTTGTGTATCTAGATTTAATTTATGTTATACATGATCCTATATATGATATATGCATGTTTTATGGTTATGAAGGCTGTTTTCATGTAAAAATTTTAAAACCTAAATCCGCTAATTTTTTCTGCTACGTTCATGATGAGATCATGTGTTTCTTCATAATTTTGTATGCATGTATATATTTTCCTACGTGTTAGGTTAATTAAAAAAACCAACTGAACATAGATGTTTTCCTACATGCTTTTGTGTATTATATTAATTATATATTATTTATATAGTTATTGTTAAATTTATAAAAGACATAAGTATGGCATGATCATTTAAGCATAATTTTCAAAGAAGTGACATTTTCCGTGCATTGGATTTAAAGTAGTACTATTGTACTGATTTTACGAGATATGTTTTAAGTATATTATTTAGTCTGTTTGTGTTAGGTAGGTATAGTTTGTACATGCATCTTTTCCGCATAGATAGGCATGGCTTACCGACTGGTAGGACTGAACATTGTACTATAAGTTATGTAAGATGCATTACCTAATCGATCTACATTGGGTAGGTATAGTTCGCATTGGCCATGTGTTTCCTTCCCGCATAGGTGAGCACGACCTACCGACTATTGCGGCTTTGTAGTATACTCAAGGGCCTTATAAAGAAACGTTTTCTAAGAAAAGTACATCAAAATGAAAAGTTATGAAAGAAAGACTACAATTGGAATCAATAAAGTTTATGTATGAAACTCGTTCACGAGCATGCATAATCTTTACTTACTGAGTATTAGCTCATTTAGTTCCTATGATGCAGGTGAGGAGATATATGATGTATAGAGTTACTGGTTGGCTACCACACTTTCTTGTCGCTCTGATCATACAGATTTAGATGAGCTTGACTTATAGGCGATATTTTTGTATTTTAATATTTTGATGTGATGTAAATATTACTGTTAATGACAGATAAATTGATATACTTTTTGGTTGTACATTTTGTGAAGACAAAAAAAAAGAGCAATGCCACTCATCTTCTTCTATTTTAGAGTTTGAATAGTTTAAATTGGCCCATGTTTTTTAATAAAACTAAAGTTATTATTTATAAAAGAATAATACTTCCTAGTTTGACCTATATAGTCATATAGATAAGCTTGGAGGTGTTACAATTTAGAATAAAATTTAGTGATTTAATCGTAAAATTATAATGCTCAATTTTAATGGGGAAAGGCTACAAAGTAGAAACTCTGTTAAAATTGAGAAAGTAGCAAAAGAACTAAGGGGAGGTTCTGTCTAAATTAAAAGTCAAAAATTAAGAAAAGCTATTTTGCTGATATTTATGCTCAGTATAGGATCATACATGAAACGACAGTACCTTAAAGACCAAAGTTTCTTGTTAAGTTGATTCTCAATCTCATTTTTATAGAGACCTAATTTCTCTATAGCTTTGTCTTTAGCCTTTAACAAATACACATAATAGTATTTTGTGCTATCATCAACAAAGATAATAAAATACTTATTACCACCTTTTGTTTATACAAGTTTTAAATCATATATATCACTGTGAATTAAATCAAGAGGTTTAGTGTCTCTTTCAATACTTTGAAAAGATGACCTTGTCAATTTTGCCTCACACAAGTTTCATATTTTGAATCAATATGGAAAACGAATGTATAATTCAAGTTAATTAATATACATAGAGTATCATAATTAATGTGTGCTAGTCTACTATGCCACAAATTGAAAGACTTAATCAAGTAATTAGGTAGAAGAATTTAATAATTTTATTAATCTTTGGCATTACGTTGTAACATCAAGCTTAAATAGCCGTCCATTTACATATAATCTATTATTGAATAACACAACTTCATCTAACTCGAACATCATATGAAGTCCATACTTGTTAAGAAGCGAACAACACCAAGTTCTTGCAGATTTCTGGTATATATATATAACACTGTTTAGGGTCAAATCTTTCCTAGACATCAGGATCATCTTTCCTTGACCCTCAATCTCAGATGTGCTAGAGCATTTCACGTATAGCTTTCCCTATTAATTAGTTTGAAGGAAGTGAACATCTCTTCTGATAGTCATATAAAAATCACTTCTCAAATAACCCACTATATTCCTATGAAGATTAATTTAAAAATGAGTCATTAAGTTCAAGCATTGTTTTATAGTTATACATACAATTAGGTATATTCTTATAACACCTATATACATGTTACTCTATTTAGGGCAAAACACATAAATTTATTTTCCAATGTTACTATAATTTCCAAAATCAACTAATTAGTGGCCAAGTAATTAAATATAATAAGAACAAATTAGAGTAAATAAATTAAATAAGATAATCAAATATTAAAGAGAGACATTTACACTACATGTGTTAGGTTACACTATAACCTTTGAAATTAAAATTTTAACTCATAATAAAATGTGAGAATAAAATCTAAAAAATTCCAACCCTCACAAAAGGCACATATTAATGAAAAGAAAAATGATGAGAAATGAAACTAGTGAGGAGATTTTCCCTTTGTGGATTAGTTATTTTTGTCCTTTTAAAAATTAGGTTTTGAGCTCTTCAAATTAAAATTGTCCTCCAAATTGTACTCTAAAATTATTCTTAAAATAATATTGTAAAATTTATATACAGTGAAAAACTATACAAAATAAAACTCTAACAAATATATATATTTTCCTTTTCCTTTTTTCCATCTATTTTCGTCCAAATGCAAGTCTTGGATCTTGTAGCTCCAAGCTCCAAAATGTGACTACTGATGCTTCATCCTTATATATATATATCCTTATATAATAGGAGGGCGGATAATGTCCCACTTTGGTTTTAAATGGGATTGGTCCCGTTTGAAATCTAGACTATTAGGATTAAATTTATTAAATCCAAGGGCTGGGGTCAAAAATTTAACATTACTAGGCTCTTATTAACTGACACATATTGGCTAGGTAGGCTATAGGGGTATGCGACTTGGAAACCGGTTCAGTACTAAGATCAGTTTATCTCTGACCTTTGGGTTCTCGTTTGATTCTTTGGTTTCCCATTTCTCTCTCGTCGAGCTAGTTACGAATGAAGAGGCAACCATAGATCAGAGGGAAAAAAAAAAGAGGCAACCATGAATTTTGCAGCTCCATTATATTGTGTGATTTTTTTCTATTTCTTCGCGAAGGAAGAAGAGAACTGGCGACATTGCAGAAGAGGAGAGTGGTCAAAGAGTAGCAGGTTGACCCAGGTCCTCTACTTCGAAGGGGTTGTGAACCCAAGAAAGTTATAAATTTTTTGGCTACTTGTAAATAATTTGGTTTTAAGAAAATAGGCTATTATTTTTTTATTTTTCCACTATAAGCATTCTGAGAGTATTTCCCTAACGGATTATGTATACCTTTTTTCTAATTCCTTGAATGAACCCTAATTTTAGGTTCATTTGGTTTGATTCGTGTGGATTAGCATTGTGTGACATGAAATTTTTGGTTGTAGAAGCGGTTGTGTGAACATGGTAACGATAAATAGCTATTTGGAACCTTTGAATGTAATAGATGTGTGCGTGAATTTTTTTTTTTTCGGTTATTGATGTTAGGGATAACATGAAGGCAATATTTTTTATTTGCTTATCTCTTCAGGGACTTCATTCCAAGAAATCAAAACAATGGAATAATTTTTGGTAAGTTTGTTGGATGGTTGTGTCTTATTTACATAGATTGATATTAATTTTATCGATAATTGAAGCCAAGGATTTTGATTAGAGTGCTATGTTTGCAGCAAGAGACATTACAGTGCTTTTAGGAGCCAAAACATAGATAAAATAGACACTGAGTTAATTTATTTACTTTTTTACAAGCTGTTAGTTATGTTGTTCTAAAGTGAGTTTGAATTATTAAAATATTCGTGTAATTACAGGTTTGTAAGGCATTTTCAATGGTGGATGCAAGGTTAACAAATGAAGAGAAGGCAAACTATGGAAATGTTGTAGAGGTGAGTAGTGGTCCTAAGAGGAAGGTACCTCATGGAGAAGGTGATTTGTAGCCCGAGAGTGATGTTGTGAAAGAAAGAGAATTCCATAGTCGATGCTCATTTGATAGGTTGCATATGATCTACGAATTTTTAATCCCTGAAAAAAAGGAAGTTATTAGGTGAGTTGGGTTTGGGATATTCTTGCATTGCAATATTCCATATGTGAGTACAAGTTTGATAATGTGGTTGGTTGAAAATATTGATCCTTCCCAATGTACACTTATTCGTAATGGTAAGAAATACAAACTGTCAGGGTCTAATTTTGAGAATGTTATGGAGATAAAGGATGGAGGTGAAAATATTGAATTCCCAGGTAATGTAGATATATCGGATCTGAAGGAGGCTATAATCGTAGATAAATTGCGAAGATTTATGGCCGATTTAGAGAAATAGTTGGAGGAGTCGCAGGATGCCGATGATTTATTTATTACGAGGTTTGCATTGGTTGCCATTGGGTCGGTTTTATGAGGTTTTCATTGGTTGCCATTGGGTCGGTTTTATGTCCTCCATTAGGGGTCCACCTTAGCAGTTCTTTTTTGTATGCTGTGAGTGATATAAAGAATTTAGAGAGGAAGAATTGGATAAGTCATGCTGTGTAACACCTCCTAGTTTAACTATATTGTCATATACAATCAAACTATGATGTATTATTCTTTCTTAAACTATATCTTTAGTTTTATAAAAAGGTAGGTAAATTTGAACTTTCTAAAACCTTTGAACAATGCAACTACATGGCATTTCTTGTTAAAAGTATCTTTACAAAATGTACAATCGAAAGAGATTTTCACCATTCTATTTTACCATTAGCAATAGTATTTACATTACACCAAAATATCTCAAAACAATAATGTCACCCACAAGTCAAGCTTGTCCACATCCGTATGATCATGGCGATAAAAGGCAGGCCAGGCAACTAGCTAAAGCTCAGCAAGTAAAAATTATGCATGCTAATGTATGCTTTAAAATCTCATCAAGTTCCCATTGTATACTTTTCTTTCTTAAACATTTGAGTCCATACATTTTCTTTAAAAAAAATACTCAGAGGCCCCTTGGTACATTACTAGTCCCGTAAGTCGATAGGCCATGATAACATTGGGTGGAAACTCTGGTCAAGAGTAAAAATAAGGTGCGACCGTCATGTGAGATTTTTAAAAACTCCTACCCTTTTCGAAGGGGCATCCCACACCGCGCTAATATTGTCCCGCTTCAACGAGATACATCATAAGATCCGCAAGTCCCGCTTCAGCGGGAGTATCTGCATCAACAGACTTACCTACCCAGCTCCGACAGACTAGCAATTGTCATTAAAACTTATCTTATAAAATTAGTACAATGATACTCACTTTTAAATACCTGTAATGAAATTCTCAATTTGTATGTAAGACGTGTCATGCGTATGCCATTTTATAACTTTAAAGAATGAGTAAGTTCATATAATGACATTTCCCATATAATTCTTGTGATGTAATTGTAAGTCTTTACTTACCACGTGTCCTGAATAGAAATTGATAGTGGAAGGGATCAATATCCTCTAGAGATTGGTGTGCTAATCACCTATCATAAATTACTGTTATTCTAGATGCACATTTTGTCAAAAGAATGCATCAAGATACTTGAACAAGACCGAAATTAGAACTTTCACTAATTTAGGAAACTTGATCTTAAAATGACTCAGGAGTGTATAAATCACTTAAGGTACTTAGCAGCCAATAACTAGCATTGAAAAACTATTCAAAAGTAGTAAAATATGAATGCTAGTTCATTAGCACAAAAATGATCTAAAATGGCACATAATTTTGTAAACTAGTCCATGTGCCTCTAAATGGTACCATTTTATTTTAAAAACATTGGACAGCACCTTCCCTATTTTTAAGACATTCTCACATGATTAAAATCATGATTTTAAACCTATAATAACAATTTACAAGCCAATTCCCATATATACACATCAAAAGAAACATCTAGGATAACATAGAAGTATATTTCAAATCTTTTTCGGTTTAGACAAGTTTAAAATAATTTGTGCACTTGTCTATGGCTACAAACAGCAGCTAAATTAATGGAATAAATAATAGAATCTATGACATATCCATTGCAAGTTGAGGAAATCAAATTACAAGTATAAAAAGCTTAATACACCCACAGAAACACTTGAATCTACAATTAGCAAATTTGGGGCTCTAGGTGTAACTTGAATTTTCCACTTAAATTATATATTCCAACAATATATAAGGGTTCTTAGGACCATTATTCATCAAATAATAGCTTTGTTTTAAGAGCTAAAACAAAAAAGTTTAACTATAAGTTCAAAATCTTACATAATGCTCACCTTGACTAGTTTGAGCTTTTCCTAAAGTTCTTGCCTTCTACCTCCACCAAATAGATTCCTAAGACATTGAAACTGATTTTAGGACTCAAGAGAACCTAGAGGAACTATTATTTAAGTGAGAGTAAGTGGTGAATTGAAATTAGAAAACAAAACCTAGGAAGAAGAACTAGTAGAATTACCTTGACTAGTTTTGATCTATCTTGCTTTCTAGAGCTCTAACTTGAGTTCTACCGCTTGAAAACTCTTGGAAATGGTTGAGAGAAGTTGAGAGAAGTCTAAAAATGAGTTGAAGAGTTTTAGGTCGTGGCTAGAGAGAAAGAGAAAGAAAATGACTAGATTTGGTCCAAAATCAACACTTAATGACTAAGAAAAGGCATAACTTAGATTCTGAGGGGTAGTTTCGGTATTTTACACCTAACTTTCTATGTGTCTAGCCTTTAAACACTCTTAGCTTACTCACCACATTGCTGGTCACTCTTATATACCCAAGTATATACAAAGTTGGTGAATCCCAGCTTAGAAAGTGAAAACTAGTCATACTTTGACTCACGATCTCATGTGACGGGTTTTATTGTAATCTGGTAGAACCTAGCTCCATAACCAATCATTAAGTATAAAAATAAGTCAATCAGACTCCAATTAATAATGCAAACATAGTATTAGTACTTAATAATTAGAATGCACAAAAATGACATTACGTAATTAAGCTGAATCTAAGCTAGCTTAGTGTAATAAAACACAAATCAGTGTCGTGAATGCGACCTCGTGCTTACCTGGAGCCGATAAATAAAATGCTATAAATGAGTCCTAGACATTGAACTAAAACTATTTGACATGTTAAACACACAGTGAATTCAGCTTCGAAATGCGTGAAAATTGTATTTTACCGAAAAACTACTATTTGTCTAAGTTATCAACAAGTATGATCTTAATGCATGTGCACATAGTATTACTTTTATAAATATATTCTTTGTTCATTTAGTACACCGAGCTATCTCTCTGAGGGTATTGAACCTTTATACTACATGGGGACACTTCGACAAGCATTAGTGTAATAACATGTATGTAAATGCACATAACATAATGAATGAGTATGTTACTATGAAAGTGGTATTAATGAATTCTAGATGCCTAATATGCAATTAGAACATGTTTATTATTAGTTTAGTATACATGTGAGAATCTTGGGCACCACATGCTGTCCATCATCTTATGGAGTCTATTAGATGCTATTAGGTGAATCATGTCAAGAATTTGTCTGGATGCACATTATAGCTGCAGGTATATATGCTTATTTCCTCGAAAAGTGGACTAGTATCTTATAATGTTATATTTTTGTGCATGTTTTAACTGGATTCTGTTTTTTTCGTGTAGCTATTTTATCTAGACCATATCCAGTGAGAAGGTGGACTTGTTGATATGACAATACTTCCCATTGATTTCTGGGATTACCAGAAGTGCAGTCGTGTTATGAAGTGGATTCGTAGTGTTGGTGGATTTACTAGATAGAGGTATGCATACTTAATTTTAGTAAGGGAATGTTGATGTAAAAATTGTATAGAGGGATATTGATAACATAAAAGGTTAGGTGTTAAAGCAGAGTTAGTTAATTGAAAGTAGGTTTTGCAGGCTTTATTATGTTAATTATGTTATGGTAGTAGCATCTGGTTTAGTTAGTTAGCACTGTCAATTTGGGATTGTTTGGAGTTAATCATAATAAATATATTCCTTTGTTTAATGCAGGTGAAATGTTAAATCCTGGGAAAGAGGAGCCGCCTTATGTCCCCTAGAGGATGTAAAGAAGTAGAAACGTGTACTGATGAAATATTTTATGAAACATGTTCAGTCATCTTCAGGATTTTGTGCTGATAATGCAGTTCATTATCCTGAAAGCAAGGGTAAAGATGAACGGATGATTCTAAAGGATGAAGTTACCAATTTGAGGTTGCTTGTAGTTGATTTTCTTGACCTTGTTGGTCAGAGGATTGAGATGGAGGCCGAGAAGACAAGGAATGCACTCATTAAGAGGTGAAACAATTGGTTGAGTCCATGATAAGCCATGGGTTTGTGAGGACTAAGGAAGATGACAATATGATGAATGTTGATGATGGTGAGAATATTGTTGAGATATTTGTTAGCAAAATTCGCAACTCTTATGGAGCCACCTCATAGGCAAAAAGAGCAGCAACCTCAAAGGGTAAGAGGGGTTTTGATGAATCTGATAAACGAACACCAAAAGGTAAAGAGTATAGCTCATTTGAAAAAGGTCGACCCAATATGGAGGAGAGCCCAATTGAAGTAGGAACCCCAATTACAAAGGGTAGCCCAGGAAAAGTTGGCACCCAATCACTGGAGGGTACACTAAAAAAATTGACAGCATTCTGTAAGAAGAAGGTGCTCCTAATAGTTGAAAAGTCTAAAGATGTTGAGCACAAGGCCGAGAGATGAATGAGAGTATATGGTATGAAAAGTTTACAAACTCAGATGGTTTTACTATTAGTCCTTTCAGAGCTAGAGATGAAGCTGTTCTTATCAAAGTATTTAAAGTTGCTCTCTTTGTCTTCGGTAACACATTGGAACAGAGGTAATGTACATGTATTAACATTTTTTCCACTATGTTATGATTTTCGTATTGAGTAATTTAAATTTTTAAAATTTACTTTGATAGTTATGAGGTGGCATTATATGGTAAAGTTTATGACCAAGAAGCCTATATTGGTTGCTTTCTTCCAGGTGGACAGCTATTAGACTGCATAAGTACACATTTTTGGTAGTTTAGTAATTGCTTTTGGAACTATAGTGCAAATGTATATGGTAACTGTTGATATAATTCAATATGTTTTTATAATCAGATTATTGACTGCTATTCTCAAATTCTATCTCATGAGGAATGAGAGCGATGTAAGCCGTCTAAACTAAAAGTTTGGTATATGCTTACTTAAGTATCAGTAAGAATTTAAGTTACCACTGCTACAGCAAGACAGTAAGATGTTCTCTTACTAATGAGTGCAATCTTCTTTTAATGGTATCAGCAAAAGCAATTAGGAGTTTCTATGAATGTTACTTGTATGGTAAGGGAGCAAGAGTGTAATAAACATTATTTTGGTGATCTAGAGGTGCAAAGTAATGGGGAAGACAATGTAGTAAAGTTGAAAGGAGTAGTACGTAGTCCCACAAAGTCACCCATGGACCCTCGATTCACAACAAAGAAGTTGAAGACTCAGAATATGTTCATAGGTACATCATGTTGGTTAGAATGTACAACTATGAATTATACTCACACACTCCTGTGCAAGTGTACACTGTCACAAGTAGTAAAAATTTAAGAGTTAGAGTATCGAACCCACGAGGATTGATTACCAAGTCTAAGATAAGTATTAAAATTGGTTAATCCTAGCTTTATCGAAACAACAAAAATATATATTTTAGAGAAATAAAATAAAAGAAACTAAACTATCATACAAATGAATAAAAGATAAATCAATAAGAAAAATGTATAGGTTTACTAATTCTCCAACCATTCTCTTGTCATGCTATTACATAATTTTTCTCTTAAATTAATTAGTCTGCTAGAGTTATCAACCAAGAATCTAATGTAATTAAGAAGCCCTTTCCAAGTGCAAATTGGATCTATTTAGAGAAGATAACACATTACTCCTAACATGAATTGAACTAGGTGCATTAAGATTAACATCTCAAAAATAGTTGCACATGTCACATAGGTATATTCCTATCCTATGCAAACTTATCCCATACTAAGTAATCTTATATTGTTTACTTAAGTCCAAATTTTTAATCCCTTTTCCAAGTTCATAGAAATTTCACTTACCAATCTATTTAGTGATCAATTAAATAGAAGCAATAAGTTTAAGGTAAAACAAATAACTCAATAATAGATTCGATTAATAAAAGATGAGAGAAATAAACAAATACAAGTTACTAAATTGGTTCATATAGTAAAGCTAGACAAGAAATATTTAGTTCATAGTATAAATTGAGAACAATAACATTTTAATACAATGAATTCAAGAAATATAAAATATCAATGAGAAAAGAGTTTTAGAATTTCCCCTCTTTGAAGAGCTTGAAAGTGTTAATGGAGGTTGTCAATTTCCTCCTCTAGACTTGGTTCTTGCTCTCTTGAATCCTCCCTCTAGGACTTTCTCTCAATATACTACTCTTTAAATATGAAAAAAAAAAAAAAAAAATAAATAGAAGATGATATGAACAAAGAGTGGTATTTATGTTGTGGAGGAAATCAAGAAATGGAGGATTGGAGCATATCTTCATCTTTTTCTTCCTCTTCTTCTTCTCGTTCCATGTCTGCCTCCCTTCCTTTCTTTCTATCCCAACATCCTCTTTTAACCCTAGAGATAGGGTTTTAAAGAGGTAGCTCTTACAAACTTAAGGTAGGCCGAATTTGGACCCTTGGATTGTCAAAAAGTTGACCTTGGCAGTCTATTATTGACCTAGGACGTAGGGGGTGGCACTGTGGTGCCACTTTTAGCAATGCAGCGTCACTTTTCTGCTGGACTGGTGCCGCAGCTTCCCGGGTGCGCTATTTCTTTGTTTTAGCTCTGATTCGCCTTATTTTCATTGCGTTACGTTCATATCGGATACAACTTTGATCTCAATGGTTTGAAAAACCCATTTGTGGGATACAAATTCACCTTAATGTATATCAAACACCCATGTTTAATTCTTTTATCAACATAAACAAACAAAACATCAAAACAATAAGAAAAACAATTAAAACAACTTAATTTAAATAGGAATATAGTAAAACTTAAGGTAAATTAGCACTAGATAACTCCATTTTTATGGAACAACTCCAAACTTAAGATTTTGCTAATCCTCGAGCAAAAAAAAAAAAAAAAAAAAAAGAAAGAAAGAAAGAAAAATGTCTAAAAAGACACAAGAAGTAATGTACTAACACTGATAATTTCTAATTGGTTCCTCGGTACTCACATAATAACATAACTTAAAGAAAAGTGCAAATATTGGCTAGGTATTAAGAATAATTCAAGAGCATGTCCTATCTCAGATCGAATTTTCTCTCTGTTTGTGTGTGTAAATGCCTTTCTCCTATCATTGTGTGAAATTCGGATAAGTTTATGCAAACATATATTAGGTACAAATCTCAAAAACATTAATCAAGTTCCATAAGTTTGTTTTTCAAATCTATCTCCACTAATATAGATAAACACATCACCAAGGATCAAAAGGTCTTCATTAAGCTTGTAATGTTAGCTTAGGAAAGATATGATGATTTAGGTAAAATGAGCTCAAATCACCCTTAAGCACATTCACTCTAGAACTCATGTAGAGCTATTCTTTAACACACCAAGTAACACACCATTAACTCACAATTTTTCTTTTTTCTATCAACACTTAGCCCAACATTTATTTCATTTATTTTGTTTTTTTTTTTAGTTTCAAACCTCCAAACTTTTTTCTTTCTTTCATGAACAAGTGTGTAACTCTTTTTTTTTTAATATTTTATTTTACAATCTCACTCCACTCATCCTCCTTTAACATAGCATAGCTTAAAATAGTTCAACAAAAATAATCAATATGCTCAAGGGGTAAAGGTTGAATAATATTATTTTAGGTTAGGCTAATGTGTATGTGATTAAACAAGAAAAGGCTTTACATAGCTCAAAATGTGTGTACTAGGGTTAAAATATATAATAGTTAGCTTGAAAGGCTTAAACGGTCAAAAGATTACTTGGTGAAATGCTATATGGAATTTCGCCTCAATAGATTATAAAGCAAATTCTAGCACTTGTGAGATTATCAAAATGTCATGTTCACATAAAAATTTTCTAGATTCACCCACAAATCAAAGATAGAGGCATTATACTTAAATATAGACTTTCACAATTAAAATAGAACTAACACAAGAATTATCTATAAGACTAAGCCAATATCTAAATTTTTTAACAAGTTATGAACCAATTCACCCAAAGTTCTTATCATTGGAACTAGGAAATCACCAAAGAAAGTACAAAATACCTCTAATTATTCGAACACATAATCACACAACTAAGAAAATAAGCACACAATAACAAACAAACTAATACAAGCACAATCCAATAAGATTTACCTCCTCCCCCAAACTTAGCATGCAAAATATAAGATAATTAAAGAACAAAAGAATGAGTTTAGGGATACTACTCTCGTTGGCACATAGCCATGAAGCTTGGTCTCCTTAAAGTGGCACCAACTCCTTGGATTGTTCATCCATAAATTAAAGTCTTCGGCTTGACTTTTTATTACTTGTGACTCATCCATAAATTGAGACCAAATGATGTCTACCCTTAATATCATCAATTGACCATCCTAATGTATGAATGTGACCTTTTGGGTTCCTATTTTGCGAATGCAATACATCATATCCATAATTGGGAGAGAAGAAATAGTGAGAATGAGTTACCAAGGGTCCACTTGTTAGAAGTTGTTGATTTAGCTATTGTAGATAAGAAAATTCCTCTTCAAGGTCTTCAATTCGAAGCTTTTTCATTAATAGTGGCCTTGGGATTGGATTTTCTTCAAAGGATGCCATGTTGATATTTATATGATGCTCTATATCACTTTGCATGGTAGCATTTCTGCCATCTCCCTCTTCTTCTTGAAGCTAAAAAATTGACTCATTATCGTACAAACCATTACAAGTTGTAGTAGTGCAAAATGTTTCCTTCAGATTCGAGTCGGTATTGCTAAGGAAGGTGTCTTTGGGATGGTTGATGATTGTAGCAAGATGGCCTACTTGATATTCAAGATTTCAGATTGAGGCATCTTGCTCTTGGAAAAAAGCATCTATTTTTTTGCATTTGTTGTACCATCATGTCTTTTAAGGATGGCTTTTCCTCTTGCTTGGGAAGGTATATATCCATTCTTCTTATGTAATGCTCAAGCACCTCCTATAGCGATGGTTTTTCCTCTTGTGTAGGTGGTTGATGAAGAAACTCTGATGTAAACATAGGCTCGTTATAGAAATAAAGTGATGGGCCTTGATTGTTGCACCAAGAGTAATCATGGTATGCTTCCCAACTCAGATTATAAAAATCTGAGTGCGGGTAAATTTATTGCATATGGCCATTAGCAGCAAAATATACCGGTTGTAAGTTGTATGGGTATCCTTCCCTTGGGTGGCTTCCTCCACATAATTGGCGATTCCCAAAGGTTCTTTGGGAAGCATGTACACCCAAGACATCAAGTCTCTTGCTCAATTCACTCACTTGAGCGATTAACTCCATAATTTCTAGTTTTTCTGTCAAATCGCTTAATTAAGTGTTCAAAGCCACGAGAGATTCGTGCCATTGTTAATCGGTATCTATCATGTCTCCACCTATATAAGAACCATAGTACGCCATCGAAAAATACCTAAAATAAAAATTAAATAAATAAATAAAAAGTTTGAATTAAAACAAGGATCGATTGATATCAATATTAACAAGAATTAGTATTTCAATCCCCAGTTATGATGCTAAAAACTTGTTAGTTAGAATATACAACTATAAATTATACTCACATACTCTTGTGCAAGTACACACGGTCACAAATAATACAGATTTAGGCGTTAGAGTATCGAACCCACGACAATTGATTACTAAGTCTAAGCTAAGCATTAAAATTGGTCAGTCCTAACTTTATCCAAACAACAAAAATATAGATTTTAGAGAAATAAAATAAAAGAAACTAAACTATCATGCAAATGAATAAAAGATAAATTAATAAGAAAAATGTCTAGGTTTACTAATTCCTCAACCATTCTCTTGTCATGTTATTTCACAATTTTTCTTTTAAATTAATTAGTCTATTAGAGTTGTCAACCAAGAATCTAATGTGACCAAGGAGCCTTTTCCAAGTACAAATTGGATCTACTTAGACAAGATAACACATTACTCCTAACATAAATTGAACTAGGTGCATTAAGATTAAGATCTCAAAAATGGTTGCACAAGTCACATAGGTATATTCCTATCCTATATAAACTTACCCCATACTAGGTAATCTTATATTGTTTTACCTAAATCCAAATTTCTAATCCTTTCTCCAAGCTCATAGAAATTTCACTTACCAATCTATTTAGTGATCAATTAAATAAAAGCAATAAGCATAAGGGAAAACAAATATATGACTATTACTTTAATATAGGTGCGGTTTTCTTCTTTAAAAAAAAAGTAAAAGCAAATAGGTCCAATACCCTTTGAGACATTGGTCCCATTTCTTGCTTATATTTATATCCTTTAACATCCCATTTCCTTCTATTTATTTTCCCCTCTATTTAGGTAGGTAGTTCACATTGTCAAATTGTCAACTATTGCACTTATTTCATTATTCTATTAATCTCAATTTTTTCAATTAAATTAACGAACACTTGATATATATCATCCCGATAGGCCAAGCAAATGGGAGTATCTAGGCATGTGAGTAAGGCCTTATTACTTATATGGAAGGTGGCCTTATTAGTTATATGGTAGATAATTTTCATATAGGCCAAGAAAATGGGAGTATATGCTCCTGTGAACCCACCTTATTAGTACCATAATCTAATACAAATACTTTAATATATGTGCAGTTTTCTTCAAAAAACAAAAAAAAAAAAGAAAAATTAGTAAAAACAAATAATAGGTCTGACATCATAGTACCAACATCTAGTAGTGCATTACACATGACTGTCTACTAATAAACATAAATATAATACAAAAATTAATGGCAATATTGGAGACATAAACTAAATAAAATCTAACCCTAGAATATGAACTCTTTAATTTTTCATTCTCTTATTCTTTGACATTGATTCGTTGTAACAAACTAGGAATTATGTCCATAGATCTACTGTACATTTTTCGGATCAAGCCAAAGGAAGAATCCACAAGAAGCTCCTTTGTCATTCTCCTACATGGAATAATATGTAAACGCATTAAAGAAGTTCAATCATAATGCATTTAGAGCTAACAATTATATGGTTCCAAGAAATATTAGTAACTAATAAATGGCTGAAATGAATGGTTTAAGAAAACTCACGAATTTCGGCAACCATAAAACCTTCGACCTGGATTTTCATTGGTCCACAAACTCCTAATCACCGCCAGCTCCTCACATTTGTACTGTGGCTTCACATCCGAAGAGGAGTAGCTGCTAGAGCCTCCAGTTTCGGTTTCACTGTAGTAGCTTAGGTTCTTCAATTTTTTTTATTTATTTATTTTTTTTTTTTGCAGATTAGAATGTGACATTGCAACCTTCTTCGGCCTTCTAACTAGTACCAGTAAATTTTAAAGAGTAGTAAATGAACAATGGCAGTAAATAGCCTAGTACTAGTTGAACAATGGCATTTTCTTAAATAAATTGGTCAAACTCTCATTATAGGTGCATGTCCTTAGAGTATTCCTATCTAGTACACTGAGGACTAGCTAGCGTAAATTGGGGCCTCAAACATATTGTCAGACTTGGGGGAAGTTTCCCTCCACTATTTGGATATTTTCAAATTTTTGGCTATGTGTCAAATTTCGGAAATTTTGAATTATGCATTATGGGACTACTCAAATTTTGGGAAAATAATTGAAGTTGGTTAAGTCTCACTAATGATTAGTTATACTAATCAATATAGTATAAGTGAACTAACTCCTAATTAAGATTTTCTCCTACTAAATTTAGTAAATGGACATATTGGCTTGACTAAAATCACTAAATCAAATCTAAGATGCTCATTCACTAGTTATTAGTAATATTAATTAATATAGTATAAGTAAACTAGCACCTAATTGAGATTTTCTCTTACTAAAGTTCGTAATTAGACATATTGGTTTAACTAAAATCACTAAATCAAATCTAATATGCTCGTTAGTCACACGAATCGACATAGTATAAGTGACACGAAGCGACATAGTATAAGTAAACTAACTCCTAATTGAGAATATCTCTTATTAAAGTCACTAATTGGGCATAATGGCTTAACTAAATTCACTAAGTCAAATCTAGTATACTTATTCACTAGTAATTAGTGACACTAATCGACATAGTATAAGTAAACTAACTCCTAATTAAGATTTTCTCCTATTAAAGTTAGTAATTGGATATGTTGGCTTAACTAAAATCATTAAATCAAATCCAATATGCTCATTCACTAAGGATTAGTGATATTAATCAATATAGTATAAATAAACAAACCCCTAATTGAGATTTTCTCTTACTAAAGTTAGTAATTGGACATATTGGCTTAACTAAAATCACTTAATCAAATCTAATATGCTTATTCACTAGTGATTAGTGACACTAATCAACATAGTATAAGTAAACTAACTCCTAATTTGTAACATCTCCCTAGCCTAACTATATAATTATATAGGTTAAACTAGGAAGTATTATTATTTCATAAACCATGACTTTAGTTTTTGCCAAAAAGGTAGGCAAATTTAAACGTTTCAAACTCTAAAACAAAAGAAGCTACGTGGCATTGCTTTTTAAAAGTGTCTTTATAAAATGTACAACTAAAAACTCCTTATCAGTTTATCTTGCCATCAGCAGTAATATTTACACCGCATCAAAATATCAAAACACAAAGACATTTCTCATAAGTCAAGCTCTTCTATATATGCATGAACATAGTGACAAGAAAACGTACTAGGTAACCAGTAACTCAATACATCATATATCTCCTCACTTGCATCACAGGAACTAAATGAGTTAATGCTCAGTAAGTAAAGATCATACATACTCGTGAACGTGTTTCATGTATAAATTTTATTCAAATTTTCATTATACTCTTTCTTTCGTAATTTTTCATTTTGGTATACTTTTCTTAGAAAATATTTCTTTGTAGGGCCCTGGAGTACATTACAATGTCACGGTGGTCGGTAGGCTATGCCCGCCTATGCGGGAAAGAAACACATAGCCAATGGGAATTATACCTACCCAACGCAGACCAACCATAAAGCATCTCACATATCTCATAGTACAATGTTCAATCCCGGCAGTCGGTAGGCCGTGCCCACCTATGTGGGAAGGATACCTGTATAATCTATACCTACCTAACACAGACAGACTAAATGATGTACTTAAAACATATCTCGTAAAATCAGTACAATGGTACTACTTTGAATCCAATACATGGAAAACTTCACTTTCTTGAAAATTATCCTTAAAGGATTATACCATGCTTATGTTTTTCATGAACTTTACAATAACCATATGAATAACATATAATTAATATAATACACATAAGCCCATCGGAAATCATCTGGTATTTGCTAGTGTCCTTCTGATGCAGTTAAATTGAATCTTTACTTACTTTGTATCCCAAATAGGAAAGATAGTGAAAATGGTCAGTATCCTTTGTGGCAAGGTATGCGGAAAACATGTTATAAATTTCATTACTAAAATGATCACTACAAAGTAAAATGCTTAAAGAAAAATAACTACAAGATTTAAATCACAACTTTCACAAAGATCAGGAAACTTAATCACCAAATGACCCAAAAGCATACAAATCATTTGACATACGTTGTTGCCAATAAACTAGCATTGAAAACTGATCAAAATAGTCAAAACATAAATGCTAATTCCTTAGTACAAAAAAGATCTAAAATGGCTCATAATTTCAAAAAAACTATTCCATTTGCTTCTAAATAATACCATTTGGTTTTAACAATATTTGAAAAGCACCTCTCTAATTTTTAGGACATTCTTATATTTTTTAAATTATGGTTTAAGACCTGCAATGAAAATTGACAAGCTAATTCCCACATATACTCATCAAAGAGGATCGTTTAGGATACCCTAAGTGCATTTGAATTCTTTTTGATTCAGACAAAGTTTAAAACCGCTTTTACACTTGTATATCATCACAATTAGCCATCAAATAAGTGTAATACATAATAGGATCAATAAAATATACACTCTAAGTTTAGGAAACCAGATTACAAATATAGGAAACTTAATATACTATACATGAAAATACTTAAATCCATAAATAGCAAACTTAGGACTTTAAGTGCAATTTTAATTCACCCCTTAGGTTCTTAAGGGCTCCAATACTCATATAAGGGTTGTGGTTTAAGAGCTAAAATAAAAGAAATTAGCTACAAATTCAAAATCCTATATAAAGCTTACCTTGACTAGTTTAGGCTCTTGCTGAAGTTATTGCCACCTACATCTACCCAACAAATTTCTAAGGCTTAGAAATAGATTATAGGACTCAAGAGGACCTAGAAAAACTCTTACTTAAGTTGCAACAAGTAGAGAATTGAAATTAGAAAACAAGACTTAGGGAGAAGAACTAGTAGACTCACCTTGACTACTTTGGACCTATCTTGCTTTCTAGAGCTCTAACTTGAGTTGAAACTCTTAGGGATATGGTTAAGAGGAGTTGAGAGAAGCCTAAAGGTTGGCTAGAGTTGTTTAGGTCATGGCTAGAGAGAAAGAGAAATAAAATGACTAGATTTGGTCCAAAAGCAACACTTAATGGCTAAGAAAAGGCATAACTTAAATTTTAAGGGGTATTTTTGGTATTTTACACCCTAACTTTCCATGTGTCTAGCTTTAAAACACTTTTGGCTTACTCATCACGTTGATGGCCATTCCTATATACTGAAGTATAGACCAAAATAGTGAAACCTAGCATAGAAGGTGAAATCTAGTCATACTTTGACTTATGATCCCATATGACCGACCTTATTGTAATCTCGTAGAATATAGCCCCATAATCAATCATTAAATATAAAAATAAGTCAACTAGACTCCAATTAATAATGCAAATATAATATCAATGCCTAATTAATAGAATGTACAAAAATGACATTACGCGATTAAGCTGAATCTAAGCTAGCTTAGTGCAATAAAACACAATTCAGTACAGTGAATGCCGCCTCGTACTTACCTGGAACCAACATTTTGCAAAATGCTAGAAATAAGTTCTAGACATTAAATAAAAGTTATTTGATATGTTAAACACACTATGAATTTAGCTCTGAAAAGCGTAAAAAATACATTTTATCGAAAACTACAATTTGACAAATTTATCAGCAAATATAATTTTCATGTATATGCATATTGTATTGTATTTATGAATATATATATATATACATATTCTTTATTCCTTTCACACACTAAGCTCTCTCTAAGGTGTATTGAGCCTTTATACTATATGGGAACACTTCGACAAACATTAGTACAATAATACAGATTAAAAGCATTTAATAATAAAGAATGAGCAATTTATCATGAAATTGATACTAGTTACTTGATATATCTATTATGCAATATGAACATGTTTATTATTGGCTTATTATGCATGTGAGAATCTTGGGCATCACAATCCTTCCATCCTTATTAAATTTCGTCCTCAAAATTTGCTTACCCAAATAAGTGAGGATACTTAGTTTTCATCTCTTCTTCTCTTTCCTATATGATCTCTTCTACTTTGTGGTTCTTTGATAGTACTTTAACTAAAGGGATCTTCTTAATTCTAAGCTCTTTTTCTTTTCTATAAAAAATCTCCACTGGTTGTTCTTTATAGCTCACATCTTGGCTCAACTCTAACAGCTCAAAACTCAAAACATGTGAAGGGTTTGGATTATATCTTCTTAATATAGAGACGTGAAAAATATTATGTACGTTCGACAATGAGGGTTGCAAAGTAAGTCTATAGGCAATATCTCTAACTTTGTCAAGTATCTCAAATGGGCCTATATATCTGGGACTAAGCTTCCCTTTCTTCCCAAACCTCATGATTCCTTCTATGGAAGCAACCTTCAAAAATACTTTGTCCCTAACATTAAATGTGACTTCTCTCTTTCTAAGATCAGCATAACGTTTCCGTCTATTCTGAACAGCTAATAACCTTTTACGAATCTTTTCTACTGTTTCAATTGTCTATCTTACCAATTTTGGACCAAGTCTCATCCCAGTGAATTGGAGATCTACATTTTCTTCCATACAATGTTTCATACAGAGGCATTTTAATTGAAGCTTGAGAACTATTGTTATAGGAAAATTCTATGAGTGGCAAGTACTTGCTCCAAGATCTATGAAAATCTAACACACAAGCTCTAAGCATATCTTCAATAGTCTGTATGGTTCTCTCTAATTGTCCATCTATTTGATAATGAAAAGCTGTACCGAATGCTAGTTTCGTACCCATGGCCTTATGAACCCTCTTCCAAAATTTTGAAGTGAATCTAGAATCTCGGTCAGAAATGATAACCTTTGGAACACTATGTAGTGTAATAATTTCTTGAACATACAAATGAGCCAACTGATCTCAGCTATAAGTTACTTTAACCGATAGGAAATGGGCAGATTTAGTATATATATCCACAATCACCCAAACAGTATCATGACCTTTATTTGCCTTAGGAAGTCCAACAATCAGATCCATAGTAATCTCTTTCCATTTTTATTGTGGTACATGTATGGGCTTCAATATACCAGCAGGTCTTTGATGTTCAGCTTTAACTTGCTGACATATGAGATATTGCTCTACAAACTCAATCATATCCTTCTTCAAATCTGGCCACTAGTAATGTGTTTTCAAATCTCTATACATCTTTATAATACTGAGATGTACAGAATAAGGACTAGTGTGAGTTTTTGTTAATATCTCCTTGTTCCATCTGGCACACATAGTCTATTTCTGTATCTGATTACACCATTAGCAGAAATCTAGAAGGCCACCTCCTTTCCATACTCTATCTTAGTCTTCAAACTTGTCAAATAGGGATCCATATTGTGGCCTTGCTTGATTCTCTCTAAAATTGTAGGTTGCAAGATAAGAGGTACTAATTTCTCCATTAAATCTGTAGGCACAATCTCTAATTCTAATTGATACAAATCCATCAAAAGATGTTTCTAATCGATATACTTAAGTGACATAGCAGCTAATGACTTTCTACTTAGAGCATCTACAACCACATTAGCTTTTTTTGGATGATAGTTAATCTCACAGTCATAATTTTTTACTAGTTCAAGCTATCTTCTCTGTCTCATATTCAGTTCCTTTTAGGTAAAGAAGTACTTGAGACTTTTATAGTCTGTGTAGATTTGACATCTTTTCCCATGTAGATATTGTCTCTAAATCTTTAGTGCAAAAACTACTGCTGCTAGCTCTAAATCATGAGTATGATATTTCTTTTTATATTCTTTCAGTTGCCTAGAATCATAAGCAATCACTTTACCATTTTGCATCAAAACACAGCCTAGACCATTATTTGAAGCATCACTATAAACAACAAATCCTTCAGATCCAGTAGGTATAGAAAGTATATGAGCTATGACCAAACGATGCTTTAACTCTTGAAAGCTCTTTTCACAACAATCATTCTAATAAAATTTTACGTTCTTTCTTGTCAGTTGAGTCAATAGAGAAACTAACTTAGAAAATCCTTCTACAAACCTTCTATAGTAACATGCCAATCCTAAAAACTATGAATCTCTTAAATATTTGTAGGTCTTGACTAATTATTTACAGCTTCAACTTTTGTTTGGTCTACAGAAATACCATTTCCAGACACTACATGACCAAGGAAGATAACTTTCTTCAACCAAAACTCACACTTCTTAAACTTTGTATACAACTGTTTTTCTTTTAGGATCCTCAAAACTGTTCTCAAATACTCCATGTGCTCCTCCCTTGAGCGCGAGCATATCAAAATATCATCAATATACACTATAAAAAAACTATCCAAGAAATCCTTGAATACCTTGTTTATCATATCCATAAAAGCAGCTAGGGCATTATTAAGCTGAAGGGCATCAGTAAGAACTCATAATGCCCGTATCTTATTCTAAAAGCTGTCTTAAGAATATCTTCTTAATAGTATCTTGATCTTAAATTAATCTTGAAAAATACTGAAGCTCCTTGTAACTGATCAAACAAATCATCAATTCTAGGGAAAGGATACTTATTCTTGATTATGACCTTATTTAGCTCCTTATAATCAATACAAAGCCTCATAGAACAATCTTTCTACTTTACAAATAAAACTGGAGTACCCCATGGTGAAAATCTTGGGCGTATGAAACCCTTATCTAAAAGCTCTTGTAATTGTACCTTCAATTCCTTTAACTCTGCTGGAGCCATTCTATATGGTGCATTAGAAATAGGAGCTGTACCAGGTAGTAGATCAATTACAAACTCTATTTCTCTATTAGGTGGTAATCCAGGTAAATCTTCTTGGAACACCTTTAGAAATTCATTAACCACTGGTACTTCCTGTAACATCTCATAATTTAGGTATGCATCTAAACTAGAAAATGTTTAATTTCCATATTCATCTTTTATCATCAAAAGTGGAAAAAATCGGATAATAATCTTCTTTTTTTTAATTAAAAAAATATTTAAACTGAAAAACAAACTCTTATTAAAATATCCGGAAACAAAACTTAACACTCAAAATAACATACAAAATAAAAACACTTAATTTAAATCAAAAAACCAAATACAAGAAAATAAAACTTAAAGTCGATTAAAATAAAAAAAAACGTCGTAATGCCATTTGGGAATCCACCGCTGCCGCCAGCCAATCTTAAGCAATTTATTGCTATTCTGAAAATTTTTAAAAGAATGGGATGAGCTTGTATCCAGTAACTAAATCTCATGCATGCAAGGAATGTCATGATTTATGAATAATGCACTTTAAGAATCATAACTATGCAACCTCTTCTTTGAAAATCATCTTAATCATAAACGTTATCATTTTATAAAAACTTTCATACTTGAGCTCAAAATAGTGTAATACCAAGTCTATCAGAAGTTATGAGCCATAAACACGGTGTCATGATAAGCATATGACCTTGTAGCTATTCGGATCCCATATAGCTATCATACTACAATGGCTAGTATCGCAGTTTAAACATTCGTTCTTAATATAGTAACTGTAGGTCATTCAGTTAGGTACACATACCCCTTTCAAGAACATAACACACACTTAAATAAAAACATTCTTCTTTGAACAAAATCTGGATGCATAGTACTTTAGAAATCATTCTTTGAAAATCATAATCTCTTGTATAATTTATGCAATACTTGTGCATACGCATGAAATACTTAATATACAAGCAAATATAATATGGCATATAATAACATATCATAATGATCACAATAATGTCACATAGTAGCACATAAATTTACACGTAAATACATAGGGTAAGATTTATTTACTTCAAGTTCTTAGAAAAATTTTGTAGTGAAATACCACACAACCAACCTTGTTGAAACCAGGTGCCTCTTCTTTATCTTTTAATTTTTATTATTTATGCAAAAACATTCATTATAAAAAAAACATCTTAACACATGCTATCATTACTCTTAAGAAACATATTTCATATGTTTGAAAATACCCATAACATAAAATGGCATAATAATTTTCATAACAAAACTAAATCTGTAAATATTTAGCAAACTAGGCATACTTAAATAATTTTAGATTCAACAATATAGTTCCGTTTATCCTAAAAATTTGCATAGCTTATTAAGACATATAAAAAAAGATCTAAAAAAATTATCAGAATTTATAAAAAAGATTTAATATGTTTTTCATAATTTTGAATCCAAATCTTGTAACCCAGTAAAACTGTTAAACTGAAAACCAGTACACAATTGTAGAATTTTATAGATTTCTTCTTAAATCAAAATAATCTGAAACTTTATGAAAGTATTTTTAACACAATATAAAACATGTATAAAAATTATAAATTCCAAAGTAGAATATTAGATAGTACTTTAAATTCAAAAAATTCTACATCAGAATTCATATCAGCACCAAAATCAGCAAAATAACAAAGATTACGAAAATCATATTTAATTTTAGAAATTTCCAAAAATCATGAAAAGTTTTTCAGAATCTATTCACACATTGATAAATGTCCAGTTAACTTTTAAGTCGAAAAAATGTCAATAGCATGGGTTTTTAATAGTAACAAATAGAAATATCGAATCTATCAGATTCACTGACATTAAGGACAATATAAATTAAGAAAATTGAATAACGAATTAAAATAAACCCCTATGATCATACAAATTTTCGGAATATAACATAACACATAAATAAACAAGTTGTTAAAATTTCACCTTAAATATAAGTCTTTCATCCTCTAAAATTATAGAACAAAAATTTGATCAAGTTGTTCTGTCAGGATTTCTTAGGTAATGACGAGCATTGATTTAGATGTTATATAAATTATAAAATTAAGATATGAACATAAAATTTACAGGAATTATGTAGACATATAACATAACATCTCACAAAAATTTCAGGTTCTAAAAAAAATTATAGCCCTATATATTATAGGTTGAATTCTGATATTTGCAGTAGCAAAACAATAAACTCAGAAAAAAGAGTGTATTTAAATGTTTACATCCTTCTTGAAAATTGAAGAAAACTAAGCAAAAGCTCTTGAAATCACAAATACTCTTAGCAACTATGAGAGAAAGATAGGTAGAGAAAAATTTAGGAGGAGGCTTAATTGTATTTTCATGAGAGAGCATAATATATGTATATATATATACGTTTTCGGCTTAGAGTTTTTTTATTTTTTATTTAAACATTCAACGTTTTTTATTTTTTATTAACCTAATCATAAAAACCTAATATATATATTAAGTTATAGGAAACTTCTCGTTTCCCTATTTATGACCTTTTTTTTTTAATCAATCAACGTTTTTTTTTTAACCTAAATGTATAACCCTAGTATTATATTTATAAACTTATGGGAAACTTCCCGTTTCCCTTTTTTTTTGTGACTTAATCTTTTTCTTTTTATAAGTATAAGTTAAATCATATCTATACATAAGTAGTAAAATAAATTAAAATTTATATAATAATTCATACAAAATAAATTTGTAGAAATTAAAACTTCACGTGCTTCACACTTATTTAATAATAATAATAATAAGAACAATAGACATACGTATTCGTATATACAATGTGTGCTTAATTAAAACTTAGTTATATACGTACAAGTTCGCTATCAAATTATTTGGGCTCTAAATATGAACTGGACTAAGATTTAAACAACAATAATTATTAGAATAATCCACTTAACTCAATAATGGACACAAATTAATTACATTATTATAACAATCACATATGAATGAAAATATATAAAAAATTTATTTCTCATTAGGCACGTAGTCCAACCTGGCTTTCATGTACGTATTCCACTGCAACCGTATTCACAAAAAAATTTGTTAGTGCATAACCATTTCACTTATCATAACCATAGATTTAAAACACATGAAAAACAAAAATCATATTATAGGACAGACTTGGTATTACAATATCCTACTCCCTTAAAATAATTTCGTCCTTGAAATTATAACTTACCAAATAAGTTCGGATATTTAGCTCTAATCTCATCTTCACGTTCCTAAGTTTCTTCTTCCATTGCATGATAGCCCCAAAGAACCTTGAGTAATTTAATTTTCTTGCTGCGAAGCTCCTTTTCCTCTCTTTCCAAAATTCTAACAAGAACTTCTTCATATGTCAGGTCTTTTCGCAATTGGAGAGGTTCATAACTTAAGACATGTGATGGATCAACCAAATATTTTCTCAACGTCGAGACATGAAATATATTATGTACCTCAGAAAGTCTCGGCGGTAAGGCCAATTTATAAGCCATGTCCCCGACTCGTTCTAAAATCTCAAATGGTCCAATGAATCGTGGACTTAGCTTTTCCTTTATAACAAACCTCATAACTCCCTTCATTGGTGCAACCATAAGAAATACCTTATCTCCAACTGAAAATTCTAAGTCCTTTCGTCTTTTATCTATATAACTCTTTTGATGACTTTGGGCTGTTTTTATTTTTGTCCTGATTCTTTCCACAACATCAGCTATTTGCTGTACAATTTCTGGACCCAGAAGTTTTCGCTCACCAACTTCATCCCAATGAATCGGAGAACGACACTTTCTACCATAAAGTGCCTCATAAGGTGCCATATCAATCGTCACCTGGTAGCTGTTATTATAAGAAAACTCTATCAATAGTAGAAACACCGAAATCCAGGATACAGGCTCTAACATATCTTCAAGTATTTGGATCATCCTTTCAGATTGGCCATCAGTTTGAAGGTGGAAAGTAGTGATAAACCTTAATTGTGTACCCATAGCTTTGTGTAAATTTTTCCAAAATTTAGAGGTAAACTTTGGATCTCGATCGGACACAATTGATACAGAAATTCCATGCAATCTCACAATTTCATGAATGTAAAGCTTAGCATACTTGTCCATAGAGTAAGTATTACACGCCAGAAGAAATTGTGCAGACTTTATAAGTCTATCCACAATCACCCATATGGAATTTGCACCTTTCCTTGTTCTTGGTAATCCAAGGACAAAATCCATGGTAATATACTCTCATTTCCACTCAGGCACCATTAGTGATTGCAATAAACCTGAAAGTCATTGATGCTCTGCTTTCACTTGTTGACGAATGAGACAATGCTCAACAAACTGTGCAATGTCTCTAGGCATATTGACCCACCAGAAGTGCTTTCTCAAATCACGATACATTTTCATACTTCCTAGATGTACAGAATAAGGGGTCTCATGTGCCTCTCACATGATCTCCTTCTTGAGTTCAGGAACATTAGGAACACATAAACAATTGATAAACCTTAATGCATTATTTGAGGTGATTACAAAGTCTTTATATTTTCCAGCTTCTGCACCTTCACGAAACTTCATCAATGTAGGATCATTACTTTGTGCGGCTTTAATTCAATACAAAAATGTTGATTTTACTATCAAAGTAGCCATGTAGGCAGAATTCTCTTGATCTACTACTTTTAATCCCCAAACATTGCATATCCAAAATTAGCGGTAAAATTTCATGTATAGAAGCAATAGAGCTAGAAGATTTTCTACTTAATGCATCAGTAACCACATTCGCCTTTCCTGGATGATAGCTGATCACACAATCATAATCTTTTACTAACTCGAGCCATCATCGCTACCTCATATTAAGTTCTTTCTGTGTAAAGAAATATTTCGAACTTTTATTATCGGTATAGATTTCACACTTAACTCCATACAGATAATGTCGCCAAATTTTTAAAGAAAACACTACAGCAGCAAGCTTGAGGTCATGTGTTCGGTAATTCTTCTTATACTCTTTCAGTTGTCGTGAGACATAAGCTATTACTCTTCCGTATTACATAAGAACACATCCCAAACCATTTTTGGATGCATCACTTTAGATGACAAACCCATCAACTCCTTCAGGAATGGTCAAAACGAGGGTAGTAATCAAACGTTGCTTCAGTTCCTTAAAATTTTTTTCACAATTATCAGACCATAAGAATTTCACATTCTTTCGGATCAACTATTTTAGTGGAGATGAAATCTTTGAAAAACCCTCCGCGAACCTTCTGTAATACCCTATAAGACCAAGGAAACTTCTAACTTCTTTTACACTAGTCGGCGTTGGCCATTACTGAACTGCTTTCACCTTACTAGGCTCAACAGATACACCATCTTTAGAAACAGTATGTCCTAGAAAAGAAATTTGCTTCATCTAAAATTCGTACTTCGTAAATTTGGCATAAAGCTTATTCTCTCGAAGAATTTGTAAGACAGTGCGTAAATATTGTTCATGTTCTTCTTTAGACCGAGAGTATATCAAAATGTCATCTATAAAGACGATAACAAATTGATCTAAATAATCTTTAAATACTCGATTCATCAGCTCCGTAAGAGCTGCATGGGCATTTGTTAGGCCAAAAGGCATGACCAAAAATTCATAATGCCCGTATCTCATTTTGAAAGCTGTCTTTGATACATCATTTTCCTTGACTTTCAATTGATGATATCCTAATCTTAAATCAATTTTTGAGAAGTGTCCAGCTCCTTGTAGTTGATCGAATCAGTCTTCAATCAGAGGTAACGGATATTTATTCTTTATTGTTACCTTATTCAATTCCCTGTAATCGATACACAGTCTCATTGAACCATCTTTCTTCTTAATAAAAAGTACTAGAGCTCCCCATGGTGAATGACTAGGTCTAATAAACTTCTTATCTAAAAGATCGTGAAGTTGTTCTTTGAGCTCTTTCAATTCTACTGGAGCCATGCAATAAAGGGCTTTAGAAATAGGTGTAGTACCAGGGACCAAATCTATCACAAACTTGATCTCACGATCTGAGGGTAGACCAGGAAAATCTTCAGGGAAAACATCTACGAAGTACTGAACTACTGGTACTTAGCTTGCTGTGATCTCTTTCTTTGGCACCTCAATTACTGATGCAAGATAACCAACACAACCTTTGTTTAACATGTGTTGAGCCTTCATTGCAGTAATAATAGGTACTCGGGGTATACTCCTAACTCTAAGGAAAGAAAAACTTGGTCCTGTCAGCGGTTGAAAGGTCACTTCTTTTTTACTACAATCAATGGTTGCGTAATTTGCACTCAACCAAGTCATGTCCAGTATGATATCAAAATCACTAATGTCGAGAAGAACAAGGTCTACAAATACTTCTCATCCATCAACTAGGATTTTGCACCCTTTGAGCTTACAAGAAGATTCTAGAATAGCTCCTGAAGGTGTGGAAACACTAAACTATTTATGTAAAGGTTCTGGTATAGCTTCTAACTTTTTAGAAAAGGATAAGTTCACAAAAGAATGAGTAGCTCCTGAATCAATTAAAACAGAAGCAGGAACACTACCTATAACACATAATATATGCAATCAATACCTTGAGTTTTCTTTTGTCCACTGTTGCCACCAATGGTCTGATTCTCCTTGCTGTCTTTAATAAAGTGCCCTGACTTCCACATTTAAAGCACAAATTAGAACTCATACGACATTCGGCTGAGTGAGTCTTTCTGCACTTTTCACAAGTTATCGCCATCTTTTTGTTATTGTTACCACCTTTGTCGCCTCTGCTATGAGTTCCTTTCCTCTTTTAGTTGTTTCTATTCCAAGGCTTTCCTTTCTGATTTAAGCCTGATTTTTGACTATTTGTTTGACAGGACTTCTCATCATCTTCAGCTAAAATCTGAGCTCGATCCAAAACATCAGCACATGTGGTTAACTTTGTTCGAACGCCTTAAGTCAGGTTTCAATCCCATCTCAAACTTCCTCGCCTTACGCTCCTCAGTGTCTACCAAATATGGTGCAAAAAGGGATAGTTGTTCGAATTGATATTCATATTGTGAAATAGTTATGGACCCTTGCACTAAATTGATGAACTCTATCTCTTTAGCTTGTCTTATAGAGTATGGAAAGTACTTCTCGAAGAAGATTTCCTTGAAACGATTCCATGTGATAGGGTTAGCTTGAGTATTGTGGATACAATCAGTCGTCTTCCACCAGTGTGCTGCCTCACCTTTCATCATAAAAATAGCACACTCAACACGTTGTTGATCGGTGCACATCAACAAACGAAAGACGTGTTCCAATTCTTTGATCCAACCTTCTACGATAAGTGGGTCTATGCCTTCCTAAAAACTTGAAGGTTTTATCCTCCTGAATTGCTTATAAACAGGGAGTGTTACTCCACCAGGATGAGGAGCTTGAGCACTTTGTGCATGTGGTTGTTGTTGTTGGTACTGTAAAACTTGGTTAATAGAATTTGTTATGAGCTATACCAAGTTGTCCACATTTATTTGCACATTCTGAGTCTGACTCCTAGCTTGATGTTGGGGCTGATTATCCTCTCCTTCAATAGAGGCATTTCGTGGAATATTTTGTTGTGGCAGCATCTCTAAAAAGAAAAATCTTACTAAAGTCTCATTCTAGAGTTTTAAATAAAAATAATAATAAACATGTATGACAAAAATCATATATATAAAGGAAACATAAATAATTCCATTTCATCTTTTTCACTTACCAGTTGGCTAAAAGCGGGCTTCTTATGGAAATAACCTAATTTTACCCTTTTTTTTTAAAAAAAAAAAAGTCTGTAGAATCGACTAAACTCTTGCTCTGATACCAACTGTAACATCCCTTAATTTAGGTATACACATAAGCTTAAAAATGTCTAATTTCTATATTCATCTTATTTCATAAAAGCAGAAAAAATCCGATAATAATTTTTTTTAAAAAAACAAAAACAATATTTGAACTGAAAAACAATCTCTTATTAAAATATCTGGAAACAAAACTTAATACCCAAAATAACCTACGAAATAAAAATACTTAATTTAAATCCAAAAACCAAATACAAGAAAATAAAACTTAAAGTCGATTAAAAAATACGTCCTAATGCCATTTGGGAATCCATCGCTGCCGCCAGCCAACCTCCAGTAATTTATTGCTCATCTGAAAATTTTAAAAAGAATGGGATGAGCTTGCACCCAGTAAGTAAATCTCATGCATGTAATGAATGTCGTGATTTATGAATAATGCACTTTAAGAATCATAACTATGCAACCCCTTCTTTGAAAATTGTAGTGCCCAAAATTCTCACACGTGCATCTTGCCAATAATAAACATTTTACCATGTTAGTTTGCTGTACTCATATTCATTTTCATAGATAAAATGCTTGAGAATTAAGTGTGATTATGATATATATAATTTTGGAATTAACTAATAAAATTCTTAGTTTTTGTGTACAGTGAAAGGTCAGTTTTTATATCCGGGAAGAAATTGATGTGCTAAAAGTCAAAGGTTACCTCCTAATGAATAAATACTTCTTTTATTATTTTTAATAACAACTTAGTAAGGTAGACATAACTTTCATATATCTTACTATATGTATATATTTGTTATTTTTCTTTAGAAGAGAGTAGTCCTATTTTATTGTCACTATATAGCATTATTACTTAAAATAAGTGATGTGTTTGACCAGCCATGTACGCTCATTGTATGTGAGTATTATAATTATTACTATTATTATTAGTATTATTATTATTATTATTTTTATTAGCTTATTTATAGCCAGCTAGACCATGAATTATTTAAGAGTTTTCTAACCGACTCAAACTCATTTTACACTACATAAATAAATTAGCATTTTTAATTCTTCAAAAACCTCTTCATAACCGACTCACTCTCTCTCCCTCACTCGTATCTCCCCTTATCTCAAACAGCAACTCCACAAGTTTACTGTGAATTAATTCAATCTTATCTATAACAAGGGTGAGCATATTCTCTTAAGGTTTGTTACTTTTAATAGCTTTGGTATCAAATATTGATGTTTACTTTTATTGATCGTACATCCACTCTTATCCTTACCACTAGATAGGAATAGTTAATACTAATAGATAAATCATTTCTCGGTTTTAAGAACTGGAGCATGTGGTGCTTCTATATATATATACATGTGATTTTAAGATGCTTTGTTTTGATTTTGGAGCTCACGTTAATTGTCTAGAAACTACAACTTACTTTTATTTATTTTCATTTAAATAATGATAATGGTTGTTAGTTGAGCAACATATATGAATGGAAAACTTATTTCTTTTATGTGATGAAAATATCTTTAGTTATCTTTTTTATCGTTAGATGCAATTATCATATATCCATGTTTCTAAATGGAGACTTTCTCGTTTTTGTTTTACATCTAACTTGAAATGGAAGTTTCTATTCTCTCTTCTGCTCCTTGTTTTCATATCTTATATTTATTGATGCAAAATTGTTTGATCCAATAAACATTAACTACGGTTTTTAGAGTATTTGATTAAGTTTTGGCCAACTGGGGTTAGCTCAGTTGGTCCAAGGTTTGAGGGTTGTGTGTGTGTGTTTGGCGGGTCATGGGTTCAAACCTTGGTAGTGTGTGTGTGTCTCATTTTCTTTTAATTTGTAGTAAGTGGTGGTCATTAGTTAAGTCCCACTTTTCAAAAAAAAAAAAAAAAACTACGGTTTTTAGAGAGATTATAATGATTAATGGAAATGATAAGTTTTATTAAAATTGTATTTAAAAAGGAAATTAAAATGTCTTGAACAGGCCTTTAAGCACATCAAGCTTCCTTTGGAGAGGAATCTGCCTTCACTTTAATTTATTTCCTAAACACTCAAGGTAAGTGGAAATTCCACTCTAGCATCACAAGAACATATGTATATGATTGTATACGTGAAAGGTGGTATATTTGTGACATTGAGCTTGATATATCTGAAAACTGTTCATAGCATTTTCATAAGGCATATAATGTTTTTCTTGCACAAAATAATTATTTACAGATAATGATTTTAATAAAGAGCCTTTACCCTAGACATTGTTTATTTTAAAGAGGGGTACGGTTCTTATCTTGCTGATCTAGTAGGTAGAGGTGGTGAAATCTCTTGAGGTTAAGTCCAAGACAGGGTAAGCCAAACAAGAGGGAGGTCAAATCCCTTGAGGTTAATTCCAAGACAGGGTAAGCCTCAAATGATATATTTATTAAGAGGATGCCTGCTATATCACTGAGTTAGGAACTATACCAAGGAGGGGGCCCAAACATGATTTAAATGTTAATGTTTTCTAATGCAATTAAGGGTACAAAGACTAATAAGTTTTATGTACAAATTGTTCATAAGCATGCATGGGTTTCCATTTACTGGGCTATTGTTCATTTAGTTCTTGTGATGCAGATGATTAGAACCAGGAGTAATGTTGGCTGAGCCGTTTCCACTCCAATGCTGTTCATATGCCAGTTTTGAAGAAGAAAGATATTTTGAGAACTGTTATATATTTTGCTACGTATATGTACATAGATGATCCTATGGGAGTCACCAAAAGTAGCAAAACCATATTTTGTACTGTACAGACGGTAAATATTTCTGCAGTGTAAAAGAATGTATCCCTAACGCTTTTCAAAACTAAATAGAAAGTTTAAATTTTTCCTCTACTTTCCACTTTTCCAAGGTTAATGAAAGTGAGTTAGCATTACTTAGATTTCCTACGTATAAGTGAGCGTATTTATACATAGTATAGCTAGGGGGTTGTTACAAAAATCATCTTAATCATAAAGTTATGATTTTATAAAAACTTTCATATTTGAGCTCAACATGGTGTGATGCCAATTCTATCAGAAGTTATAAGCCATAAACATGGTATCATGACAAGCATATGACCTTGTAGCTATTCAAATCCCATATAGCTATCATACTACAATGGCTAGCATTACAATTTAAACATTCGTTCTTAACATAATGACTGTAAGTCATTCAGTTAGGTGCACATATTCCTTTTAAGAACTTAACACATACTTAAATAAAAACATTCTTCTTTGAACAAAATCTGGATGCATAGTGCTTTAGAAATCATTCTTTGAAAATCATAATATCTTGTGCAATTTATGCAATACTTGTGCATATATATTGTAAAAACCTGTTTTTTTAAAGGATATAATTGTCTTTGACCAGATTTTAAAAAACAAATCAGATTATATATATATGTTTTCTTTTCTCTCTCCCTCAGACCCGATTCCCCCATCTTTCCCTCACTCTCTACTCGTCCACGGCCGAAGGAAGAGGAACTGCTGCAACTCACCGTCCGAGCATTGTCCGGTCACCAGGAAGCACGCGGAGCTCCCCCAGGCAGCGACGAGCCAGTGCCGGCCGGTTGCAGGTTGTCTTGTTGTTACTAGTCTATGTTGATGACATTGTCATCACTGGTAACAGTACAGAAACTATTTCCAAGTTAGTCAAAGAACTGAATACTAGTTTTACTCTCAAAGATCTAGGTTCTTTACACTATTTCCTGGGTATAGAGGCCTATAGAGATCACACTAGTTTGTACTTGTCTCAATCCAAATATATTGCTGATATACTGAAGAAGGTGAACATGGATACAACTAAACCTCTTCCTACACCAGCAATTTCACATAAAGTTTTGTCAAAAGATGATGGAGATGCAATGACTAATCCTTCTCTGTATCGAAGTACAGTTGGTGCTCTCCAATATGTCACTGTTACTAACCAGATATATCATATATAGTCAGTAAATTGAGTCAATTCCTCTATACACCCATGGATGACTAGAACTCTTTTTCCATTGAGTTTTGTCTAATCAAGTTTTAACGAGGCTCATATGATTTTTTTTTAGGTCTTTTCTACTTACTTTTGCTTTGGGGTTGTAAGCTCTAAACTATTATTCTCTTTTCTTCTATTTTTCTTATTAATAATAATTATCTTTCAAGGGTCGTAAGGCAAGGGATTGTTGAGATAGTTGGGTATCAACTTAGTTGGGATGCTTTTATTCGCTAGTGATATACTTCTTCAGCTTGACAGACTTTCAAAAGAAAAAGAAGAGTTTTCAAACAATTATGAATTTATGGTAAAGTAGGTGTAATACAAACTTAGTTAAGATAAAATTTAAATTTACTATTTTTATATTTAAATTACAATTATTTGAAAAAAAAATGATAAAATGGACATTAAAACTAATAAAATTTACTAATTAAATGAGTCAATTTTGGCCCAACAAGACTAGCACATTTACACACGTAGATTGGCACAGCACGATACGACACGACACAACACGTTTGAGTATGAGTCAGTGATCCGTGCCGAACCACTGATTTTATACTATGGGCCGATACGACAAAGTACGACTAAAAAGTGGGCGCAGCTAAATACAAAAGCACGACATCTACTCAAAAGTTGAGCCTAATTTTCCCATTAAAAAGGAAAGAAATGGATAAATCTGTACGGTTTTTTTGCGTATCACTTAATTCGCTATACAACTTTTTTGTTTATTTATTATAACATTTTACAATAATACAATGGCAAGCTTGCAAGCGTGTCCTGCGTTACTTAAAGGGAACAATTAATCATGGTATCCATTTCAAGGCAACAAACTCACTTCATCTTGTTGGTTTCTCATATGCTGAATGGGTGAGCTGTCCAGATGATAGACGGTCAACTAGTGGATATTGTACTTATCTTGGAGGTAATTTGATCTCATGGAGTTCTAAGAAGCAACATGTTATAGCTCGATCAAGTACTGAGGCAGAGTATAGAGCTCCAGCTCATATTGCTACAGAGCTCACCTGGTTAAAATCTTTGCCTCTTGAGCTTGGATGTAATTCTGTTTGCAAACCTATCATCTGGTGTGATAATCAAGGTGCTGCTGCAAACCCAGTTTTTCATCAATGAACAAAGCATATCGAAATTGATATCCATTTTATTCGAGACAAAGTCTTAAATGGAGAGCTTGAGATTCGTTTTGTGCCTACTAGTGATTAGGTCACTGATGTCTTCACCAAACCTGTTTCTACTACTCGTTTCCTTCAGCTTCGTTCCAAACTTCAAATGGATATCTCCCTTTTTCGTTTGAGGGGGGCTGTTGAATAGAATCCTGAAACAGAAGCCACGTCCTCAACATCTAGTAGCATCCAGGAGCTTCCTAATAATCTCAGAGCTGAGTCAAAGCAGAGTCAGACTGCCAAGGATCTCGAAGCAGAGTAGGCGCTTCGTCAGCTTGAGTCATGTGACAACTTGTAAATAGTTGAGCTTGTTCAACTGTATAGCTAGGAGATCCTGATTATCAGGCATTAGTTACTCAGCTCTAGCTGACTCTGTAAAGCTTATAAATAAGAAAATGTTCTGGACGAATCTCAACACTTGAGATAGTCTTTTTTCGATTCACTAGTGTACTTCCTTATACTATCAAATTCTTTCTCCTTTAGATTTTTTTTTCCCAAATTGAAAGTATACTAACTAATAATAAACCAAATAATTTCCTTCAAATAAATAAATTTTTTAAAACTAAATAATAATCACGTATGAAATTAGTTTGCCGAAAACTCTCAGAATCAGAGAGTAAGTCCATCATCTTGAGCATCCTGATGCAGCCACATGCTACTGTTTATGAACTACACGCCATTGGATAGGCAGGCCTCCAAAATCTGATCGAGCTCTGCCACATCAAGAGCTGTCAATTTCTCCAAAAGCAAGTGCTTCTTCTTACGTGCTACCTCAATCACCCAGTGAGCGTGGAGGATGGTAGAAAGGGGCAGATACACGGCATCCACACATGGGTCATCCAGCACCTGATCGTAGCTCCCGTAGATCTTAACGGAGTTTTGTCAAATGAGGGTCGCAAATTTCTCTGCTTTCTCGATTGAACGGCTACCAGTGGCAATAAGGGTGGCGTCGGGCGACACACTTATGGCTCAAGCCAGTTTTCAAGCGACATCTATGCATTTGACGATGTTGAAACGAATCGGATTATTTGATCAGAGTTCAGCTTTAGCCATTGAAATTCTATGCTAGTTCTAGTTATGGAAGAGTGGATGAGTAGTAGCGACAAACATATAAAATGATGCGTGGATGAGTCGGCTGTCATTTGTTTCGTAGAGATATTTTTATTATTATAAAAAAAGCATAATATAAATTATTTTTTTCCTTTTATTTCATATTCTTTCTTTATTTTTGATAATAAAAAGGGCGGATGAGATCCCAGTGGCGGGTCACTTCCCAGAGCTAACCCGATTCGGTTGGGCTCTTAAGGGTGATGTGGGGGCTAGAACTCATGACCTCACCCTCCCTAAGTGAGAGAATACCTTAAGTTCAAGCTCCTTGCCACTTTGACCACCCCCTTGCGAGTATTTCATATTCTTTCTCAATCGGCTGACATCCAATATCTAATTGTAGCGTTTAATATTGGTGTTGAATCACTCTATGGACCATGCTATATATCAATACATCATCATAGTAGTAAATTAATGCTATTGATTTTTCTATTAATCTTAATTGAAATAATATTAGGTATTACATGAAATAAGTCTTTCGTGGAAAAAAAAAAAAAAAAAAAAAAACATAAAAGATTTAAAAAAAAACGAAAACATCATACTTGGTTGAATTTTGTAGTTAGTTTTTACAAATCCTTTGCACATGCAAATAAATGTTTCGCTAAAATCTCATCCCTCCTCAAGTACGGTGGAGGGTGGTAAGAGACTCCTAGACAACTAAATAATATGTAGGTGGAGGCCACGGATGTAGTCCCCTTAAGGGAACTAGTCCCGTTCATGTTTTGGTCAACACAAGTCATATTCTAACCAATCTGTATTGGCCAAAATATGACTTGCGTTGGTCAAAACATGAACGGGACTGGTCCCGCCAACGGGACTATATCCATGCCCGTAGGTGGAAATGAAAAGTGATATATATATATATATATATGTCTCCCGATTTAGTCCCATTTATTAGAAATGGGGAACCAGTCACGCTCACTTTTTTTTGTGGGTCCCATCAATGTTGTAAGAGGGAAAAGATAGTTGTGCCCATTTTTATACCAAAAAGGTGAGAAAATAACCTGTTATACTAGGTTGCCATGACCGGTTCTTGTTAAAAGGAAATAAAAAATAGTTTTTTAGGATTTCTTTTAATTCTTTTTAGAGGGCATAATGGTAACTGCAGCAGTATTAGTAGTGGCAAATAAGTATTTTTACCCTATTCTATCTTACATATTAAGGTTATCACACAATTTTATAACAAGATACCAATAAATAGTAATAAAGCACATGAATTTGGTAACAAGACATGTGAGTTATGTAATTTATTTATCAATACAAACCAATATAGTTAAAATTTTATCAATATAATTAAGACCTAACACAGACCTAATTAACTCCTATTTATGTATCATATGAATACAATCCTAATAATATTAATAAAAGGAACGAAAAAAATATTATATAATAGAAATTAAACAAGTATTAGTGTTACATCAAATTAATCATTGTTTTAAAAAATATTCAATTAAAGGTGAAAAATTAAGCAAACAAAGTGACTAGATTAACTTCCTAATCAATTTATTGATTAGAGAGATTGCATACATATTATTATCACATAATATTCATTATGATTTAAGAAAATTTTCAATTAAGGGTAAAATTAAGCTAACAAAGTAACTAAATTGACATCTTAACCACTTTGATTAGAGAAATTATATAAGACCAAGTATTAGAATCACATTAGATTAGTCATACTTTAAGAAAAATGCTCTAAATTAGGTCAACAAAGTAACTAAATTGACTTCTTATTCACTTTAATTAGAGAAATTAACATAATAACAAATATAAATATCGCATAAGATCAGTCATGATTTTCTGAAATTATTCCACTAGAGGTGAAATTATAAAATAAAGTTAACAAAATGACTAAATTGACTTCCTATTTACTTTGACTAGAGAAATTGTATAAGACTAAGTATTAGAGTCACACTGGATTAGTCATGCTTTTGGAAAAATATTCTAATTAGAGGTGAAATTATAAAATTAAGTCGATAAAGTAACTAAATTGACTTCTTATTCATTTTGATTAGAGAAATTACATAATACAAATATTAGCATCACGTAAGCTTAGTCATGATATTTGAAAAATATTCAACTAGAGGTGAAATTATAAAACAAAGTCAACAAAACTTACTAAATTGATTTCTTATTTACTTTGATTATATAAATTGTATAAGACTAAGTATTAGAGTTACATTAGATTAGTCATGCTTTAGGAAAAATGTTCCAATTAGACTAGTCATGCTTTAGTAATATTAGTGTTGCATAAGATTAGTCATAAAATTAAGTCTATAAAAGTGACTAATTTGAAATTGACTTCTTCACTTCTATATATTAGAGAAATTACAAAATACTAGGTATCAATATCGCATAAGATTAGTCATGATTAAGGAAAAATGTCCAATTAAAGGTGAAGTTATGAAATAAAGTCAATAAAAGTCAGTAAATTGACTTCCTATTCACTTTGATTAGAGAAATTGTATAAGACTAAGTATTAGAGTCATACTCTGATTGGTTATAGTTTAGGAAAAATATTCAATTAGAGGTGAAATTATGAAATTAAGTTGACAAAGTTACTAAATTGACTTCTTATTCACTTTGATTACAGCAATTACATGATATTAAGTGTTAATGTCACATAAAATTAGTAATAATTTACGGAAAAAATGTTTAATTAGAGGTGAAATTATGAAATTAAGTATTTTGACTTTCTATTCACTTTGATTGAAGAAATTGTATAATGCTAAATATTAGTGTTGCATAAGATTAGTCATGATTGTCTAATGGACTAATATTTTTATGCGACATTAATATTAGTTTCACATAAAGTCAATCATGAAATTGAGTTAATAAAAATGGCTAATTTGACTAATTTGAAATTGACATCTTTACTTTGATTACAAAAATAAAGATTGGTGTGTCTGAAACCGCCAAAGTAGCGTTGTGCTGCCCAATAGTAGCGCAAGGGCGCTTAGCTCTCAGGTATATTCCTACAATTTTCCTCTTCTTTCTCTTTCCTTTTTATTTTTTCAATTTCTGAGTTCTGGCGTGAAATTCTATGCAAATATTATTACATGAGCTCGGCACAAATATTGCGCGCTATTGGCTTTCGAAAAGACAAAGAAGGATGAGCTGATGTGGCTTCATATGACAGGACCAAAAACTGGATGTACGTACGTCTGCAAAGTAGAGGATTAGACACGACCTGAAAACCTGCACCATCTGCTGACTCACGAGCCCCGCCTTTGACCGATTTCTCTACACTCTCTTGCCCTACCACATGTAGTCCATGTGCAAGCCAGATAATATCGAAGCTCCATCTGACGGTCCTGATCATGCCTTAAAGTATCTCTTTATTTGCGAGATTGGCTTTGTTTTAAATCGAGATTTGATTTTGATTTTTCTTCTTTTCTTTAAAACAAATCAAACAAAATAATTAAACTAAAACTAACCAAATTAAATTAAAACAAAATACCTAAATCAAATCAGATAAATATAATAAATTAAAACTAAATAAATCAAATAAAATAACTTAAATTAATTAAAATCTAAACTAAAAATTCTCAAAGACAATTAATTCACAGATAAAATAGCATAAATAATTATATTTTCATAGAAATATCAAGAGGTGAATTTATAAAATTAAGTCGGCAAAGTGACTAATTGACTTCTTCACTTTAACTAGAGAAATTACATAATACCAATATTAATATCGAATAAGATTAGTCATAACTAATGAAAAATATTCAGTTAGAGGTTAAAAACTTAAATAAAGTCAACTAGAGTAACTAAATTGACTTCCTATTCACTTTGATTAGAGAAATTATATAAGATTAAGTATTAGAATCATACTAGATTAGTTATAGTTCAGGAAAAATGTTCAATTAGAGGTGAAATTAAGTCGACAAAGTTACTAAATTAACTTCTTTTTCACTTTAATTAGAGTAATTGCATGATATTAAATGTTTATGTCGCATAAAATTAGTAATAATTTAGGGAAAAAAGTATTCAATTAGAGGTGAAATTATGAAATTAAGTCAATAAAGTGACTAATTTGACTTCCTATTTACTTTGATTGGATAAATTGTATAATTCTAAATATTAGTGTCGCATATTTTTATGTGACACTAATATTCTTGTCGCATAAGATTAATCATGAAATTAAGTCAATAAAAGTGACTAATTTGACTTCTTATTCACTTTGATGGGATAAATTGTATAATACTAAATATTAGTATTGCATAGGATTAGTCATGATTGACTAATTGACTAATGTTTTTATGCGACACTAATATTCTTATCGCATAAGATTAATAATAAAATTAAGTCAATAAAAGTGACTAATTTGACTTCTTTACTTTGATTGGAAAAATTACATATTACCATGTATTAATATCACATAAAATTAGTCATGATTATGGAAAAATCGTTAATTAGATGTGAAATTATGAAGTAAAGTCAATAAAAGTCACTAAATTGACTTTCTATTTACTTTGATTAGAGAAATTGTATAAGACTAAGTATTCGAGTCATACTAGATTAGTTATAGTTCAGGAAAAATATTCAATTAGAGGCGAAATTACAAAATTAAGTCAACAAAGTTACTAAATTGACTTCTTATTCACTTTGATTAGAGAAATTACATGATATTAAGTACTAATGTGGCATAAAATTAGTAAAATCACAGAAAAAATGTTCAATTAAAGGCAAAATTATGAAATTAAGTCAATAAAATGACTAATTTGATTTCTTATTTACTTTGATTAGAGAAATTGTATAATACTAAATATTAGTATCGCATAAGATTAGTAATAATTGAGGAAAAATGTTCAATTAGAGTTTGAATCAATCAAGTAAACAAAAGTGACTAAATTTCTTAATCACTTTGATTAGAGAAAGTATATAAGACCAAGAAGTAGTGAATATACTATTAGATATAGTTTTCAAAAAATATTTAGATTATAGTTAAAATTATGAAATTAAGTCTACAAAGTGACTAAATTGACTCCATAGCCACTTTGATAAGAGAAATTGCATAGTACTATCTATTAGAGTCACATAAGATTAGTTATGAGAAAAAAAAAGTATAATCAAATGTGAAATTATAAAGAAAAAAAAGTGAAATTATGAAATTAGTTGAGAAAAACTTAACTGACTTCCTAACCACTTTTACCCCCGAAATACTAACACCATTAAAAAACTAAAGTAAAAATTAATTAGTCCTTTTGCCTCATGATAATTTTTGATATTATATTAATTTGTCCCCAATTCTTGAAGAGAATTTATTTTTATTTTATTAATTTCCAATAATTTAGAGAAAATAATGGTAAAAATAATAAATAAGTAACGGATATTATATACGTTTTTTTTTTTGTTAAAAAAGCTGCGATATATAAAAAAGCAAAGGAGTGGCCCAAACACATTAAGACGTTGGGGTCCACTCAATAGAGTCAAATAAAAGGAAATTTGGGATATCAGATTGAGAAAAAATCCCAAATTTAGAATATAGCCTGGCCCATTTGGCAAGATTGTGGGCTATAAAGTTATAGGATCTACTAAAAAAAGAGGCTTTGAAACCTAAGAACCCACGGCTTTTGGTCCTGATATCAATAGTGGTGTCACGAATCTCCCATGGGCAATTCTCCGACTGGGTTCTGATATTATCAATGACGAACTGGGAGTCTCCTTCTAAGATTATGAAGTTTATTTTAAGGGAGATGGCCATATCGATTGCTAGTGAGGCAGCTATAGCTTCTACAAGGAGCGGGCTCACTTGTGGCAAATGGGATGTGCGAGCAGACAAAATTCTACCTTCGTGGTCCCTAGCTACAGTAGCCGCCGTGACTTTAGATTGGGAATGTGAGATGTCAAAATTGATTTTCACCTAATCATCAGGGGGAGGATCCCAACCATTTGTGATAGCCACATCACCAGTCTTTGAGACAAAGGTCTCTTTGAAGCCACAAAAAGAGGAGGTTATGGTGGTCCACAGGGAATGGAAAGTGGGGATTTGGTTTTTGTGGATGATGGAGTTTCTGGCTCGCCATAAGTTTTCAATCACAATAGAAGCAAAAATCAGCGGTTCCGAAAATTTGGATTGATTGATTGAGTATAAGAGGTTGAATTTTTTTGCCATGGAATTAATGGTCGAAGGATTGGGAGTGAGATTCCAGCTGGATGTGAGCCAGATTCTTTTTGGCAAGTCATAGAAAAGGAAGATATGGGTAGAGGTTTCGGGCTGAATGTTGCAGAACGGGCAAGATGGTGAGCCGATGTCAATGATAGTAGATAGGCGGGATCTAGTAGGGAGAGCATCTACAATTATTTTCCACCACAAGATTTTATGTCGTGGGTGGAACTTGGCTGACCAGATTTTGTTCCAAAGAGGGGGTTGGGCAGATGAGGTGTTGTTAAGTCTATTTGATTGGTCGAGAAGGTAAGCTGACTTGGTTGAGTACTTACCATTATGATTGGCAGGCCAGAACCAAGAGTCTTCCTTGTGGTCTAAGGGTGGTGATGAGACTGGTGATATTGCTATCAAAAATTTTGCCAAATTTTTCAAAGTTTCATCCCCCGGTAGGTAGGCGAAAGTCATCCAAAAAGATGAGTCCCAATCTCAGATTACCAGTAGGAGGAGGTCTAAAGCCTGGGAATTGGGGGAGCCAGGGGTCTATCCAGATGTTGATTGATTTCCTATTGCCGAGTTGTTTGCACGCTCCTTTGGTGATGAGAGGTTTGGAGCTACAGATGCCCTTCCACGTCCACGAGTCTCCGTTTCGGGGTTCCGAGTCAATAAAAGAGGAGTGGTGGAGATATTTAGCTCTGAGAATCTGCAAACAAAGAGAATTGGCGTTAGTTAGAAGACCCCACCCCCATTTTCCCAATAGTGCTTTGTTGATGTCATGGCTCTGGCAAAGACCCAAGCCTCTGTGGGATTTCGGTTTACAGAGATTTCCCCAGGATTTAAGGCATAATCCCCTGTTATTCTCACTTTTATGACCCCACCAGAATTTTCGGAGAGCTGCATCAATCTTGTTGCAAAGTTGTAGCGGGATAGGAATTGATTGCATTGTGTAAGTGGGGATGGCCAATCCAACTGATTTGATCATCATGAGTCTCCCTGCTTTAGACAGAAGTTTTGACTTCCAACCTGAAAGGAGAGATTCTAGCTTGTCCAGGATATAGTTGAAATCATGGGATTTCCTCCTTGTGTGGAAAAGAGGGAGGCCTAGATATTTGGTATTGTTACGAATTCTTGGGACTCCTATAGTTCGGACCAGGTCCCCTTCCCTTCTCCCGGAGAAATTCTTGCTAAAGAAACAGCTGGATTTTGGTAAACTCACTGTTTCCCCAGACCAATCGCAGAATTATTGAATGCACTCAAGCATAATCTTTGCCTCAGACTCATCTGCTCTGCCAAAGAGGAAGATGTAATCTGCGAAGAATAAGTGATTGATTGCCGGGCAAGACCTGGATATTTTGATTCCTTTAATGGTGTCCTTATTCACTTCGGTGTTAAGTTGCCAAGAAAGAACCTCCATGCAGAGGATGAAGATGTACGGTGAAATAGGGTCACCTTGACGAATTCTCCTTGAAGGTTTGAAAGACCCAAAAGGGCTCCCATTAAGAAGTAAGTTCATGTTCACCATTGTGATGCAATTCATTACCCAATTTATCCATCGACCATGAAAACCGAAATGTGATAGAACAGAGTGAATAAAGCCCCATTCAAGCTTATCGTAGGCCTTCTCAAGGTCCAATTTGATGGCCATAAAGCCTCCTTTGCCTTGCTTCTTTTTCATAGAGTGAATTACTTCTTGGAGGATGACCGAGTTGTCTGTGATGGACCGACCCGGAACAAAGGCAGCATGGGTGGGGCATGTTAGGCGACTCAGGATTGGCTTAACTCTTTCGGCCAGGATTTTCGCTATGACTTTATCGGAAATATTGTAAAGCAAGATTGGGCGGAATTGATTGAGCTTTGTTGGATGTGGTGTTTTTGGGATTAAGACGAGGTTAGTATCATTAATTTTTGGGTGCATGGTACCAGTGAGGAAAAAGTCACAAACTGTTTCAACCAGGTCTAGCCCAATTGTGTCCCAATAAGATTTCTAGAAAACTGCTGACATTCTGTCCGGACCTGGGGCTTTTAGCGATTCCATACGGAAAACGGTAGCTATAATCTCATTGAAGTCAGGGATGCGACTAAGAGTCTCATTCTCATGATTTTACTATGGTCTTTAGGCCTAAACATCCTAATACCGTACGGGCCTTGGCCCCAGACTCATACGATTAAAGCCCCATTTCTAAAAGCCTAATTTCCTCGAGTTTACAAGAGGTTTAACGGAAAGAAAGCTCTCGCTGAAGCATCTGTCATAGTGAGGAAGCATATGCCAGTGACTAATTTGTTTGTGTCTATGGTTTTTTTTTTTTTCTTTGCTTTGGATTTGTGTCAATGGTTCAATAAGGTGGTTCATTTCACTTCTCGTGATCAGCTGAGCTTCTCATACGTCTTATGGTGGCTGAATGTGCTAAAGAATATAAATATGGACGGAAAAAAAAAAAAAAGAAGAAAAATTCATTGAGTTTGCGATCGAACTTGTCTAGAGTCTTTAAGTCTGAATAGAACTAAAGCAGAATTCGCAGAAACTCCTTCCTGTCAGGGGGAGTATTGTAGTTGGAAAATCCAGAGAGTGTGGGAGCGATGTCGTTTATGAAGGGGGATCTGCTTACCAAGACCAGAAAGCTCATCAATGGTTTGGCCATGGCGGAGCCTCGTTGGCTCAAAGCCATGGAGCAGTCAATCATTCTCTCTATCTCCATCTCTTTTAATATGGGTTCTTCTACAATGTTTATCATCTTTGAACGACTTTTCTTCTTCAATTTCTAGAGATTCACGCCTTCAATTCCTTCAATCCCTATTTTCAAAAACCGGTTTTCATCTAGTTACCATCTTATTCTATAACTCTACCCCTATAGCCTACTCTGTCCAACTCTGACCACCCACCTTCTTTCTCCAAACGACGAAGACCGTTGGATTCGTGTTGAAAACATTTGAATAGTCAAGATAATAAAACAGGACAAGTCCCGTTAATTTTGGGGCGGGACATCATTCGCTCCCTATATATATATTGCCAATCTAGTAGGATTTTTTTTTTTAATTTATGTGTAGGTATTTTTTTTTTAAGCCGTTGGATCATCATCTATAATGATGTGTATAAAAAGACGTGCATCATTAATGTTATTTTTCTCTCTTACTTTTTAATATAAAAAAATGTGCAAAAAAATTTTTTATTGGCTAAATTGATACCTATGCATAGGTAAAAAAAAAAAAAAACTACTAGATTGGTGCCCATATATACATATATATATTTGGATCTTGCGAAGTGATATTAGTATGGAACAATGTACCACTTAGAGTGTGATTAATACATCAAGTTCCAAAGTAAGATTCCAAAACTTGATTGACAACAATTTTACTTTTTTGTCTATGTAATGTTTTTCAAAAAATAAATGGTGAGGATGAAATATAGGTGTTTTTAGTAAAATCTTTATCCTTAGTTTAATTTAAGATAAAAATACAAATATTGTAAAGCAAACCCAAATCTTATTCAATAATTTAATGCCAAGTGATGATCGTGAAATACAGTCTTCTACAGATAGATTTATATAATTCTACAATTAAGAGAATAATGTAAACATAATGTGTAGCCAATAATAAGCAGAAAAGAGTCTTTATAAAGCTACAGGTTCTCCTCCACAACAGCTAAAGAAACTTCCACAAACAAGGCCGCACTAACATTGGAAGGAGAAATGCCTTTGGGAATCTAGTTCTCTGTTAGTGAAGTGAGATTCTAAAGTAATAACTACAGCTGAAACTCGTCTCCCCTAAATCCACCAAGAGTACGTTCAAACATTTTATTCGATAATCTAGACAATTTCTAGTTCTTGTTCATCACGCTTATCAAGCTTAAAAATGCATAATATTTGAAGCGAGATTAGTTGTGATTAGCTAAGGTGTTGAAACTCTTCGATCTCGCTGAGTACTCCTTCACGAGTTTAGAAAAGAATGAATCCTCTCTCTCAAGTAGTTTGGCTGGTGTGTCATACTCTGCTACTCGTCCTGTTGCATAATATTGACGTCAAACTCAAGTACAGTTAAAAATATTATGATGATGATTGTAGTGTTTAAAATGATGCCTCTACCTCTACATCTCCAAAAGTTGGTTAACCTTCTGGAATTAGTGGAATTTTTTATTTTGTGTGCATAGTGAGTCGTTTTTGTCTTTTGTTTTATTCAATGGTAAAATCACTTACCATCGCTGAGAACCAAAACGAGATCACTATTTACAACAGTGTGGATTCTGTGAGCTATTGTGACTACCGTCCGATCGATGAATTCCTCACTAATAATACTTTGTATTACTCCGTCAGTTGCAGAATCCACTGATGCCGTTGCTTCATCCAATACTAGAATGCTGCTTTTCTTAAGCAAGGCTCTTCCAAGACAAAACAATTGTCTTTGGCCAACACTCCAATTTTCTCCATTTTCAACAACTGTCAGAGATGTAAATTTATGTCAATTATCAGTTTTGTTAGTAAAGAAGGCATAGTGTCATATGACAATCAAGTTTAATAAACCTTACCTGTGGCATCCAATTTCTTTTCCTTTTCACGCACTAGAGAAGCTAGTTGACATTTTTCTAGAGCCTGAAATATTGATGACAATGTTCGATTGAAAAGTACGACTTTCAATGAATTTAACTTGCAACTGAATAGAATTAAGGCTTTGCTTTGTATACTACTTTTGTTTTTTTGTCAATTCTTGATATTCTGAAACTATAATTGGTTAATGAGATTATACTATAATTGTTAGAAAATAAAGGTAATACCTCCCATGCTTCAGAGTCGGTATATTGCTCTAGTGGGTCGAGATTTCCTCTAACAGTTCCTTCAAACATTGTCGGGTCCTGAGGAATGATGCTAAGACTAGATCTTAAGTCATGGAGACCTATCTTACATATATCTACATCATCGATTGTAATGCTTCCTTCTCTGGGTTCAACAATCCTGAAAATGGCTTGTATCAGTGTCGATTTCCCACTCCCTGTTCTTCCAACAACACCAATTTTCCTCTTCCCAGGAAATGTGCAGTTAATGTTGTTTAGAACAGAAGGGAGATGTTCAGCATAACGGATCTACAAAACAATCAATTGAATCAAAACAAAAACATTTGTTAGGATGGGAGGCACTTAACAAAAGCGATTTTTTACTTAAAAAGATATGCTTCTTATTAGTTAAATCATGTTCAGTTATGATGGAGAACTGAATTAAGGCAAAGTAGTTTTCAGTCCTTTTTTTCACTTTTACATAGGCATAGAGGCTTACCTGCAAATTTTTGAAGCAAATTGTTCCATAATGGGGCCAGTTGTTCGGTGGCTTGCAATCTTCAATTGATAGAGGTGCTTCACTTGCAATTTTTGAGTATTGAATAATTCTTTCAACTGAAATCATTTTATTTTCTGCATTGCATATGTTCCATATGACAGAAGCTTGCAAAACATTCAGGTTTATTCCATATGTTACGGCCAACCCTGCAATGCCTATCAAAATTTTAACCTTATTTAGTGCTCACTTCATGACTCCACTGTTTATGTTGTCATTAGAAGAGGACTTTAGTACGTAGAAGAAGGCATTAGGCAAGACAAACGTCCCAGAACATGAATCAGTATGGCTACCATGAAACGGTGGTGTCAACTGTTATATGATTATTCTGCTTTAAGTATTTGAATTTGAATTTGTGATACTCACTTGGATTGATAATTCCTTTGGGCAGTGTCACCAGCAAAACTAATGAGAAGGCAAAAACAAAGTTCGATAGTAAATTTAGTCTGAAAGAAAGCCATTCCATAGCTGCCACGTTGTGAAACCAAGGTGTGGAGTGATTGTCAATAAAACGAAGATTTGAATCTATGAAACGGAGTTCTTGTTGAAAAGCACGGATTGTTGATGAGCCTGAGAGTGATTCAGCAAAGTGATGAAGGATTGGAGTTCTTTGTATTCCTTCTAACCGTGCCAGTTCTCTAGCTGTTGGTATGTAATATCGCTGAAAGTAATAGTCATTATCTATTTAGTCAGTACCGATAAGAGGCCAATAAGAGAGGGGAAAGTAGAACTATTCTAGAGGGCTAAATACAATACCATATCGAGTTATCTACAAATGCACCTCGTAATACAATTGAAATGATCTCATTTTTTTTCTTATCACATCTCTTATTACACCTATGAGTACCCCCTCCCCACCTTTTTTTCCCCTGTTTGTAAATTTTACAGGCTGTTATTTTGTTTTAACATTATTGCTCTTTTCATACATCATTTGGTTAAGATGCTGTTATTACACGAGGAACGTGAGTTGTTCAATGCTAAAAGCTGGAGTTATTGAGGCTCCTTATATGTATCAAATAGAACTAACTAAACAGGTAGATTTGAGAAACCAAAATTAATATAATAAATGAGAACGAAAAATCCTTACTTGGTACCAAATGCAAACTGCAGTTACTGGAATAAAGATGACAAAAACTTCCCATGCTACCTGTGACATCACTGCAATGGTCCCCAGTATCTGTATTATTGAGAAAGCACACCAACCTAATTTTTGTGGCATTTCCAAGTCTAGCACACTTTGATCAGTGGATGCCTGCAAAATAAAACAGCTAAAAGATATCAATGGCCAGTGTCCTTACACGATATAGGGACATAACAATTGTATCTTACGTGATTGAGAATTATTACAAGGGAAAAAAGACTACATATTTTCAGTCATCAGATAAATTATAATTAAAAGTTGGATTAATCACTATTTGCCCACTAGGTAGTGTTTTCTGATTCCTATTAGGCATTAAAAGAGCAACAAGAAAAGTTTTGGAGACAATTTTATCATTTAGCAATGGATGATGCTATAGGAATCCTAACAATTATCCTAAATTTTTAATACCAATACATTAGTTGTCACCATCAAGATATATAATAACATTCACCAATTTTATGATAACAACTAATATGCTACGTAAGATATTAAAAAGTTGGACTAAGAGTTGGGATCCTTTAGTATTATATATTTGTTTAACATTAAGCATTATATGCCACTAAATTTATTACAAAGAAACTAATTCAAAAATTTGATAGCATGGCTAAATTTTTATGTAGCTATGTACATTGCTTTATAGTTCTACTAATTTCTCCCTTTTTTTGGGATTTTATCTGCTGCTTTCATGAAAAGGACGAGACACATGAAAATTATTGACTTCAACCATTCTAGTAAAAGCAGATTAGACTATAAATGATAACTTTACCCGGCTTAAGATTCTTCCTGCTGGCGTTGAATCAAAAAATGCCATTGGTGCTCGGAGTACACTATGTAGCATGTTAATGAAGAGCTTCTGGGCTGTCCAAAGTCCTGTAATTCCTACTAGAATGGCTCGTAACAATACACAAAGTGAACCTCCAACTGCAAGCAGTGTATAAACAAATAATATGGAGTTTATTCCCATTTTAGGCTCAGTTCCACTTGCAGTAGGACAAGTCCATGCCATCCAATAGTTACTAGCTATCTGTAGAACTTGGAATGATGATTGTGCCAAAATTATGATTGGAACCAGGTATCCACCTTTTACAGTCGTCAAATAAGTCCAATAGACCTCTTTTCCGATGCTTCCTTTCTCTCGCTCTTCATCTTGCACCAATTTTCCCCCTTTCTCTGTTATCTCAAGGGAGATATTGTGATCCGACTCATGCCTTGTGTAAAGAAGTTCAGAATTTGTTGTGGAACCTGTGTTGGATTCATTCTCAATTGTTTGTTGTGCTTTACTGGTATTTTCTACAGTAAGGATTGATTCAAGAGCCTGACTATGAGCCCCGACTAAGATTTCAAATCCTATATTTTCCTTCAGAAGATCTTCAAATGTTCCAGCTTGTGCAATTTTTCCATCTTGCATTACCTGTTTATACTTAAGTTAGTATCAACATAACTTGAATAAATTGATTCCTTGGAAACCTGATCAATTTGAATTTGCCTGTAATGAGTCAATTTAATCTTGAAGTATATTAAATGTTTTTACCAGTGTGTAGAATTGAGATATTAATTATTTGTGAGGTTCCTCACTAGAAGAGAAAACTTATCTTACCAGAATGAGGTCTGCAGCTGGAAGAAACTCAACTTGGTGGGTAACAAAGAGTATAGTTTTTTCTCTGAGTATTCCCATGAGGCAGTCCTAGAAAAAGCAAATGAAACAAGACTAGCATTATATTATAGATTATCCTTATTTGTGGTTTTGGACTAAATGAGTGGAGAAATGTTTTCCAGTACGAACTTAGTCAGAATTCTCTGATATCGTGGTATGTGGCACAGTAATTATTAGAGAGAGAGGGGGGTCTCACCTTAAAGAGTTCTGTGCCCGTATGAGCATCAACAGCACTGAAAGGATCATCTAGTAAATATATATCGGCATCTTGGTAAACGGCGCGAGCAATTTGTATCCTCTGCTTTTGACCACCACTCATATTTATTCCTCTCTCTCCAATTTCTGTTAGATCCGCACAGGAGAACAATTCAAAATCTTTCAACAAAGCACATGCTTTAATCGTTTTCTCATACTTGATACTGTCAAACTCATTCCCAAACAAGATATTGTCTCTGATATTGCCTGTTAGTATCCAAGGAGACTGAGGAACATAAGCCTTTGTACCACTGATCTTAACTGTCCCAGATAGCTTTTTCATTTCTCCAAGAATACTCGAGAGCAGGCTAGACTTTCCAGATCCTACAGTCCCACAAATCGCCACCTTCATTCCCCTTTTAACTTCCAAGCTTATTCTATCCAGTGTTGGGATTCTTGAATCAGGATCCCAACTGAATTTCCCATTTTGGACCTCAATATCAACTTCTGTCTGATCCTTTGGAACATATTGAATGGAGTCTTGTTGAATTTCCTCCTCTTGGAGGAATGAAGCTACTCTATCTGCTGAAACTCTTCCCTGAGCAATCACATTGAGCAAATCAGGCAGATTGAATATAGGGTCCTGTAACATTCGAAAGGTGGCAAGTGCTGCTAAAACTCTCCCGGCTGTGAGTTCAATGCCCATCAGAATACATGAGCCAAAAGTTATCACAGAGATAAATGTAGGAGATCCCCAAAAGATGAAAGCTGTAATGGCTCCCAATCTTAATGATTTCCAGAGCCAATTATATTCCAGTTTCCTCAACGCTTCGAGTTTCTCAAGAAATTGAGTGTCCCATGCTTGAAGTTTGAGTATTTTCATATTACGAAGAACTTCTGAAGTGGCTTTCATCCTATTATCCTTGGCGTCCATGATCTTGGCTTGATATTTCTTCTGGGTTCTAGTAAGTGGTATGTTGCAAGCCATCACCATTAAAGTTGCAGCTAATGCAGCCAGAGAACCCAAATCTAAATTTGTATGTAGAATGTAGATTGCTAAAGAAATTTGAATAGGCAACATCCAAATTATGTTTATGAACCACATGAAGTCTGTTATTCTTTGGATATCGACACTCATATAGTTGATTATCTCTCCACTAGTACGGCTTTGGCGAGATTGGCTTGAAAGAACTAAGCCCTTTTTGTATATGTGAGATATCAATGCAGCTCTAAGTCGAAGGCCTAGCTGGCGAGCCCCAAAAATCCATTGTCTTTGTGCTGTTGTCTCAATCATTTTAGCCCCCAAAAAGGCTAATGCAAGAAGGTATCCACTTTGCAAACTTCTGGTTTCCTTCTCACTCAGAAAACTTACAAAGTCATTAATAAGATAAGGGCCAACATATGAGGCTGCTGCACTTGTTACTGCAAAACATGCGTTTATTGCTGCTTTCTTCCATATAAACATACAAATTGCCTTGTAGATAGGTGGATTTGTGGTTCCATCTCTTTCCTTCACATACCTTAGGCTCTCATCAAAAGAGTTGGAGAGGAAAGCAGCAGAGTCTTTGATATCAACATCTGGGATTTCATCCTGGTCAAGCGGCTTCTTGAATCCAACAGCAAATAAGGGGTTCAGCCAAGAGAATGTAATGAGCTGGAGAAGATTAGCTTTGGAATATATTGATTCCCTTTTGTTCTCTGTATATTTATTTTCACTTTTACCATTTAGAAGTGGATCAGTAGTGCTACTTGGGACATGTACTATGTCCGTTTTCCCTCTGACTGAAATACCAAAGAGGCAGGTGGATAAAAGGAGACCGAGAAAATTTGCATAATCTCGGAACTTAAGCTTTCCATGACTCGTGATTCTGAGATACGTATCAATAGCCATACCGATCATGTACAGGAAAAAGTTCAAAAGCCACCAGGCTCTTAGTAGTAGCCAAGGGAACTTGATCAACCTATCCTTGACCACATTATACACTCCAATGGATGATGCTGCCCACAATGCAACTTGAAGAGTCTCTGAGGCAAAAGCTGGAACAATGTGTGTGCAATATGTCCCACCTCCATTTAACAACATGATAAGCACTGATGTATGAGTCCCCATTAAAACAATGGAACAAACTATGCTCAGTTTACAACTGAAGCTGAAGCTGATCTGCATTATGTACTTATCTGAGCCTTCAAAATCTTTAGTTTTTGTCCCATGTTTGGCTGTAAGTCCAATGGTTTTCGCCACTAAATGCAGTAAAAAGACTCCAATAACTCCTACTTGCACCACTATACTGATATGCTCTCCCAAGCAAGGCAACTGTCGTTGTAGCCATGCTTTGGTAAATTGAAGAAGCTGATAGTCTGATAAACATTGCAAAACAAGTCAAGTTCATGGTTTTGTTCATTGGGTTACAGTGAAATATGTTAAGATCTTTAAATTTTCATTCATGCGTATGTGTTTAAAATTTGAGTAATATAACTTACAGCAAATGAGATAGAATAACTCACGCCCTTTTACAATAAGACTAATAAGATGATGTTGAAAATAATGACATCATCTTGTCTAAATTTTTAGTGCAATTGTTTTTTTGGTTAGTGCTGAATTACACTTTTCTAACTAATATCACGTAAGTGATTCTATTATCACCTTCGTTTTTTTTTCTCCCTACCCTCTTTCTAAACACCCCTCTAATATTTTAAAATTTCTTTTCACAACCTTATAAATTTATATAATGTATAAAAATATCCTTGTTAAATATTTCTCTAAATATTTTATTTTCCACCCCTAATACTTTACAATAAATTAGTTTTTAGATTTTTTTCTCTTTTTAGAAATTACAACAATAGTATAAATTAAAAAACTAATGATATTTTTTTTTTGTCTTACAACTACGCAACTTGTTAGTTCCTTAATCAAAAAAAAAAAAAAAAAAAAAAAAAAAAAAAAAAACAACACAGTTGGTCCCCAAACAAATAAAAAAAACTTATAAGAAAGAGTTCCAGAATGGTTGGTTCCCGCTCTCCCAAAAAAACAAAAAAACAAACAAAACATTAACTGTTGGTTCCAAAAAAAAAAAACTAAAAGAAAGTCATAAAATCTTGATTTTTTTTTTTTTTAAAAATAATTTTGAGCAAAGTATCACATGATTATTGTACGTAATTGGGGGGGTTTGTTCAAAGATAAGAGTTATTATTATTTAATGCTATATGAGAATATTCATATTAATTCATAAAAGGATATTTTTATAAATAAATAAATAATCAAAAGTAGGGTGGAGGGAAAGAAAAAAAAATGGCAATAGAGCCACCTTATCACATATTAATGTAACTCACACCTAAATTTATATGTGGACCATTAATAGATTAATATTAGAGTAATGAGACATCTTAAGGTGCCAAACATCATAAGAGGTGTCAGTTTTTCACTAGAAGATGAAATTAATATACCGAAGCCTACATCGAGTCCCACCTAAAGTATTATTTCATCTTCTAATGAAAAACTGACACATCATGTAGTGCTTAGCACCTTAAGGTATCCCATAGCATTACTGAATGTTATGTTCATATCTATATATAATCTTATTATTTATTGGGTACTATTATGGGGCATTATATGAAATTCAACACTACATACATGACATATTTGTCTATTATTAACTAATTATAATTGACATCAAGTGGAATCCGTGTCAAACTCAATCTATATTCCGTCAGTAACATACAGACAATATTATATTATTTGGCGTCTCTTATACCGATTGCTATGCCTATTTTAACAAAACAACACAATAAACGTAGCCACAATAACCGTAGCCGTTTTATCTTCTTATATCACTAGACAACATCTGGTGACTACTTTCAAACAAAAAAGAAAAACAATACAGTAGTGCCCTATGACGTTTAAAAAGTTCAGGATCTTTAAAACCATCAGTTTTCTACAAATAATAATCACATTTAAGTCTAATTATAGCATATTCTATTATTCAGCATCTTCTAAAAGGCAATGGCTCCCTTAATGGTTGTCTAACCCCAGTAATTGACTCGAGCATTTAGTACATGGGTAAGACATTATATGATTGCATTGGGCAAAGCCCAAATTCCAACATATAAAGCTCAAGATTCTTTCAAAATTCCAGGCCCAAATACCAAAAATTGAAAAATTCCGGATGGGTCCAATTTCAAAATTGTTTTTTTTTAATGATACTCGAGGTAACCAGTTGAGTTACTTAAGGTAACTAGTTACCAGTTATCTCAAGTAACTTGATTGGTTACTTCAAGTATCTCATCAATTAATAAAAAGGGTATTTTCTAATTAAAATATGGGATTTACAAACAATTTCAAAATTCAGGATTTTTCAATTTTTTTGAAAAGTTACCATAAAAAATCAAATTTCCTCTAAACCTTAGAGTTGAAATAATGTGAATGCTATAATGTGAATTCTTAATTGGACAAAGCCCAAACTCCAATATATAAAGCTTACGGTTGAAATATCATTATATAATTATAGGAATAATTTATATAAATATATACTTTTAAAAATATATTAATCACCCTTAGAGTTTTATCAAAAAAATTCACCCCCTTTCATTTATGTCAAACTAGATCTTCAATTTGTGTTTTCCTATCAAATAAGAGTAGACCCACACATTTAGTTAAAATTAGAATTTAATTTATTAAAACTAATAAAATCGAAACCAATTATTCTTATCTCTCTTTAAAAAAAAAAAGAATATTGTAAGTGAAAATAATCATTATTAAAAATAAAAAGAGTTTAACTATTCAAAATAATTTTAAAAAAAGAATGATGAAAGTTAAAATAATTTCTCCTTTTGTTCTTTTTTTTTTCAAGAGTTTAAATTGTTTAAAACAATTGAAATTCATAGAGTAGAGACAGGGAGAGATTCTCATTTTTTCTTTCATTTTTAATCATTATAAAAAATTTAATAATTATTGAAACTAAATAAGTTTAAATTATTCAAAACAATTAAACGTTAAAAAGAAAAAGAATGACTAAATTTTTTATCTTTAGTAATTATTATTTTCACTTAAATTATTATTTTTAAATAGAAAGACAATGATAATTGGTATAAATACTTATTTGTTGTAATATATCTTTTATGAGTTTAAATAGTAAAATTATTTTTTTTAATAAACTAAAGTTCCAATTTTGACTAAATGTGCCTCTGGAAAATACAAATCAAATGTTTAATTTAATATAAATGAAAAGGTGTTAGATTTTTTTTTTAAACAAACGAGTGGTGAATTTGTTTTGATATTATTCTATAATATATATGACATTACGCCCACCAACTCCCATCAAATAGCTTAAAAAAACAAAAATCATATTCAGAAAATAAAAACAAAAAACAAAAACCAAAACCCCTCAGAACAAAATGAAGTACATCATACCCTGAAAAAGTGGCTCTCAAATTACATTAACGGGTTCAAGCCGGAAAAGAAAAAGTTATATTAATAGAGACTAGAAAGAAAATATAAAAGGCATCTCAACACCACAATCTACTAGAAAATGAGTCCCAGCCGTTTTAAATGTGTGGGTCTCCTATCTCGAATGGTGCGTGATGCTCTAAAATATTTGTAAATTATTTTAGAGATTTTATATTTCAGCAAAGTGTTAATTAGGTAAGTTGCAAATAATACATAAAATTGATAGAGCACAAAAAAACAACCAATACAAAAGTATGACTTAAAGTCACCACGTTTTTTTTTTTTAAAAAAAAGTGTAACTTAAAGCTCAGCAAAGGACAAAACGACAATTACTGCAATATTTCTCTCGAGATAGAAATGACTTTAAAGAGATCAACGCAATAGAGCACAAAAAAACAACCAATACAAAAGTTTGACTTAAAGTCACCACATTTTTTTTTAAAAAAAAAAGTGTAACTTAAAACTCAGCAAAGGACAAAACGACAATTACTGCAATATTCTCTCGAGATAGACGATGAAACAGCCGGAGAAATGGACAAAAGAAGCCACCCACAGGCCACAAGAGAAGATAAAATTGTATATCAGTAAATACTGATTTTCTATTACTCATAAAGAAGTAATGATATGTATAAACATATAGGTATGTATGTATACTATACCAAAAGAAAAAAAAAAAAAAACAGCGACAGTTCGCACCAGAAGTACAAGTTTGAACAACAGGAGTCAGAAAGCACAAAGATCATTTATTAGTAATGAAAAACAAAAATCCTTCTAATTTTTATTTTGGCAAAAAGAGAAATAGAAATAAATAATTTGTTTTGTTTCTTAAAATCTAATAAGTTAGAGGAGCAAAAATACACTATATAGTGTGGTAATATAGTACAGTAATGTCAATAGTAGTTTTAATTTCACTCCAACAAAACAAAAATAGTAGTGCTAATCTGATAGGTGGCGCGTTGTTGTTAGGATTAAAAGCCCGTAAACTGCGTGTAAACCAGATAAAAAGGAGAAGAAACAGTTGGGGAGGAATAAGGGAATTAGAGGAAAGAGCAGTTGGACTTACTGATGGGGAATGGCGAAGAGAAGAACATGTCTTTCTTGACCGAATAAAAAGCTCTCTTTCACTCCTGGCTCCCTTCTCATGATAGATTCACCATCTGCCACTCGGACTACTCTTTGAGGCTGATGATTGCTTCTTCTGCCGAATTATATACATCAGAGTAAATCTAGAGAGAGAAAGAAAGACAGTTCTCTCTCGGAGGAGAAAAAGAAATTGGCGAGGTGGTAATTACGTTGGGCTAGTTGGGATTGGCAGCGGCCTTTTCATCGAACTCTGTGTATATATGACAGAGACACAGAAACAAAAAGAGACTGCAAAAGGTATGGCAAAGCTAAACAATATATACAAATGTGCTAAGAATGGCAGTTCTTTAATATCAGAGAGAGAGAGAGAGAGAGAGAGAGAGAGAGAGAGAGAGAGAGAGAGAGTATTAATGAATAATGACAACAAAATTACCTTTTTTTTTTTGGTAATAAAAAGTGGGATGAGGCCGACCATGAGTAGCTAACTTTCTGTCAGGACGTGATATTAGCAGCTTTGAACCATGTTAATGGGAATATTCGCTGAGGATCCTTTAGTTAGGCATTACCTCATCGGCAATAGAGTGCGTCACTCTAGTCCCACCAAGTGTCCAATCGAATTAGTGACTATCATAGGCGATACTACAAGGTGGGCAATATAAGCATACCACTCGTAGACACTTGGTAGAGTTAAGTCAGGGCAAATCTTTCTGAAAATCCCTGACCTCCCCAGGCTCGAACCCGTGACTTCTGCTTAGTCAAAGTCCCTAATCAATTAAGCTGCCACACTCGGTGGTCAGCAAAATTACTTAGTTTCTAATAAATACAATATCATATAATGAGAGCAAAAAATACTAATTTCAGATGAGTACGATAATCAACATTACAGTGTCTACAACTAGTTTTAGAAAAGGAAAATGAGATGAAAATGATTTGTATTTAATCTCTTTTCTTCAAAACTTTTGTATTTTGTTTTTAAACGTAAAAAAGAAATTTATTAGTAAAATAAATCGTTTGTTATAATATGTGCAATAAAATTACAAATTTTTTAGTTGGAAAACAAAACATCTAACATAGGAAAAACTATTATTAGTACGTGTATAGGTGGCTTCATTCCCAAAATGAAATAAAAAGTGACTAGAGTCACCGCTACTATCTTTTGACAATATGTTTATATCACTAACAGTATTAGTAGACACACCATTAGAGAATTTGCAATACTAACAGTAACTCTAAAGCTTACTTTCTACTACATGAATAGTAAATCTCAAAAACAACATAAAATCTAGATTTTCATCATCTTGAAGTAATGCACCAATGCCAGTAGATTCTATTTTCATAAATTGTGCAATGTGTACACTGAACTTCTTTCATATATTTGGATCACATAAGATTCTTAGCTAGAGGAAAAACACAAAACAGTAAAGAAAAATAAGCAAAAAGCCTACACAATCTAGAATTTGGTATGATAATATTCTCATAAGAATAAATCGATGTGTACAAAACTATCACATAAATGGAATGATTATTGAAAGAAAAACAAAAGACAAAGAAAAACTATAAGAGAGGAAGAACAAAAAGGATCTTCCTCTAGTGTGATCAAAATCTAGAAAGTTTGTGAAGAGGAAAAAGATAAGTTTTCGGCTGAGATATATGAGAGCTTAAATATCAACTATTCTCAATCACAATCTCTCTGATGAAGCATCTAGAAGCTCTTTATGTATCCATATTAGGCGCAAATATAGAAACTAGAAATATGATATTTTTATTTATTTTATTAGATTTATTTTAATTTTAAGTAACTAGTGTTGGGATATTTGCCCTAAAAAATAGATTTTCAATTTTACCCTTTTAGTATAAGCAACTTTCTGTTATATGCAATCATGATATTTGCTAGATTAAATAGTCTCTGTTGAATAGTTTATTTATCTAAAAAAGATTCTATGACTTTACTTGTGTATAAAGAAATAAATATGATTAAGTGTTAATTATGGGGAGATTCATTTTTTTATCTAAGTCTAAATAAATTAGTTCACAATCTGTAAATAAAGATGGAATACTTTATTTACTAAATATTGTAGTGTTTGTCTATCTCAACGGGAATGATGTGTCTCAAATCATTGGAGTGTCTAACTTCTGATAGAAACACTAGTACAACATAAATAAGTTATGTGTATTGAACTGGACCATGCAATATAAAGAATTGAAGTGCCGTAACTTAATTCTTATATTACCACAAACTAGCTCTTAGCATGTAGATCTTAATCCTTGATGTTTGATTGGACTTGCTTTCATGGGTTGTACCCTTTTGATTTGTTAAAAGACTAGCCTCAGTAAAATTAGAGGTGAATTCTGGCATATTGGAGGTTATGGCTTATGAATTGATGGGAATACCAAATAGTTAAGGATACTATACATTAATGCCACTTTAGGTTCTTTCAAGATTCATAGAATAATTAAATATAAGATCTTAGTATTCACTATGTGAATTGGTTGATAATTTTGTCTAAATGGCCATTGAGAATAAAATTATCGACAACATTATTCCTTGATAGAAAGACGGTAACTTAAAGGTAAATATATGTTGGAGAGGTATTACGGTAATTTCACCTATCCAACTACAGCATCGTATAGGGATTCTATATGTGGTATAGAATATGCTAGATGGATCAGTTAATCAAGGCTAGTTGATTAAATCTCTATAAAATACATGATATCTAATCTAAAAGTGCAGTATTGGGTATTTAGTGGAGTGTCCCCTTTACTAATAGTATTTATATAAATACCATAATAAGAGTTATTATGTATTTATTATACTATTGAAGCTTAGCTTATTTGGATCCATTAGGTCCTTTGTCTAACTCAATAAAATTCATTAATTGGTTAGTGGTATTTGTAAAATTAGTTTTATGAAACTGTGTAAAATAATGATTCTACACAGAAGTTGGTATTTTTATAAATAAATTTCATGAGTTGGACATATTTATAAAAATACACCTAAAGTCCAAATTGGAGAACAAGCCCAATCCTAGTTGGACTAGAGTTAGCAGTTTTGGGCCCCATATATATAAGATATATGAGAGAAAAAACTACACGGTAACACTAGAAGTGTTACACGCATAACAAGGGAAGAGAGAGAGAGATTTTGCGCCAACTACAGTGAGAAAAAGAGAGAAAAAGTTTCTTACTATCTCACAGTCCCATCTCACATCCCGGTGTTCCGAAAGATCAAGAAGGTGTTCTTGATCGTTCTCCAACAGAGGATTCAACTTGGTGCCCACTCACCTCATCAAGCAAGAGCAAGAGTATAGGCAAGAAGATCTAGGGTTAGAGATTTGATCACCATCAACAAGGAGATCAAGGAGGAGCACGCTGCAAGAGGTAAATCCTAATCTCATCTCTAGGGTTTTATATCTAGATTTGATTTATGTTGTATATGATCCTGTATATGATGTACACATGTTCTATGTTATGAAAATTATTTTCATGTAAAAATTTTAAAACCTAAATCCGCTATTTTTTCCGCTGTGTTCATGATGTGATTACGTATTTTTTCTATATTTGCATGCATGCATGATTTTCCTAAGTATTAGGTCAATTTACCATCAACTAGTTGATAATTACCCTTTATGTCAATTGCTTGCATTAATATACTTTCCTACTTTGTATCTTAAGCTTATCGATAAATAAATCTCTCCATATATTGTCAATTAATCTCTCTTTAGAATTCTCTTTCCCTCTCTAAATTCTCTCTTGTTCTTCTCTCTTCTTCTCTAAAATCTCTTTTTTTTCCTCTCTCCTTTCTCTTTCTTCTTCTTTCTCTTCTACTGCTACATCAATTTGGTATCAGATTCAGTTCAAATTCCTCTGTACTGCACTCAACTTTTGTTTTCCATTCCTTATTACTGTGTTTGAAGCTTTATTGTATTAGGAGTACTTTAATTATCATGTGATCTGGTCATCTTTCCCAAACCCAGCCACCTTGCTTCTGCCGCCCTTTCCGACCTCTACCACTTCCACTGCACAGTCAGATGCCAACAGCCACTGATCTCCTCTGCAACCATCCCGATGTCCTCACCCAACCACCTGGCCATCGTCATACCATTCCGGTGACCAATACACGCCTGTGCTATGCCACTAACAGCCACCTGAGACCAAAAATTTGACTAGCCCAGCTCGTAAGCCAACTCCGCCGACCAGCTGTTGTAAACAACAGTCACCTTCTTGGCCTTCCAATTAGCCACAAAGCTTCATGCTCCAGTTCCAGACTATTCCATCGCGTCCTCGATCGCTGAAATCCAAGCAACAATCGAATAAAATCTATGAACCAAAATCTTGCACCCTCTGCCTCAACATTCCACCGTGTAATTCAGCCACTATTCCTCTTTCTTCTATTCTCTCTTCTACTGCTACATCACTCATTCTATTATTTAAAAATATGGAAAACACCTTAAATATGACTTTTAATCATACAAAGTTGTATAATTTGACTAAGAGATTATATATATACCATAACTTCGCATAAAGTACATCGTTGATTAATAAAATGACTAAAAGAAATAATTTAAGAAAGGAAAAAAAATATACCCTATCTTCTTCTCTCTTTCTTTTTCAATTTCACAGGAATAATTCTATTAGTGCAAAATTTCGTCTTGACACTATTGGTAAGTGTAAGAGTGAATATTTACCACCTATCATTACTGAAAGCTAGGTCCAATACTCTCTCCTAGGGGATTCAAACCCGAGAGTGGAATATAGCCTCTCTCCTGACCTCAGGGTCCCAAGGTCTATAATATGGCGGCGACAACAAGGGAGGGATGCTAGGCACCGGTTTGATACCTGCCAAATAGGCTCCGAAGCCTAAATTAGTAAAGTGGAATCAATAGAGTTTCTAGGGAGAGAAAGAGAGCATTAAATAGAGAGCAAATGAGGGGAGAGAGAGAGGATTGGACCTAGCATTAAATAGTAAGTGTAACAGCGAAGATTTACCACCTATCATTACTGAAAGCTAGGTCCAATACTCTCTTCTAGGGGATTCAAACCCGAGAGTGGAATATAGCCTCTCTCCTGACCTCAGGGTCCCAAGGTCTATAATATGGCAGCGGTAGCGGGGGAGTGATGCTAGGCACCAGTTTGATACCTGCCAAATAGGCTCCGAAGCCTAAGTTAATAAAGTGGAATCAATGGAGATTCTAGAAAGAGAAGGAGAGCATTAAATGGAGAGCAAATGCGGAGAGAGGGAGAGGTAGAGTTTGGACCTCTAACCTTAGCTTTCCTCAAAGTAGTGGTTTAAGGGCATTAAATAGGCAATTTAGAATATTTTTAATTTTTGCTTTTTTTTAATAATAAAAAAGGCATATGAGATCCCGGTAGTGGGTCACTTCTCAAAGCTACTACCATTTGGTTGAGCTCTCAAATGCGACCTAGGGGCTCAAACCCTTGATCTCACACTCTTTAAGTGAGAGAAGGCTTTAAGGTAGAGCGTCTTGCCATTTCGACCACCTTTGGAAGTTTTTAATTTTTGCCTTTTATGTATAGAAACTATTATATCACTTATTTTTGTCATTTACATTATGTGGCATCTCAGGACTGTTTTTATTCCTTTAGACCTTTTTCTTTGTTTTTGAGAGAAAGAGGGGGTATCACATGACTTTATATCCTGCTGCCCTCTTTTGTTGCTTATTCCAATCTAAACTCTATGGATGTTTTCTAGCGACACATATTGGAATTATTAAAAGAAATGCATGTAAGAGAAGCAAACGACACAATCTGGCGGCACATAAGAAAGTTCACAGAAAAAACACTGAAGTTTTGGTAAACTTTGAACGAGTCATGGTTGAGAGATAAATTGCATTTCTTTTGAAAGATAAAGAGGGGGAAAAAAATCAATGCGAAAATAGAATTTTACTTGTACAATTGCGTTCTCTTCTTCGGAAGAGTTTTACAAGAAAGGATTAATTGCAGATTTCTATCAATATTTGAGTTAAGGGTCTTTTCTTCTTTTTAAAATAAAAATGAAAATTGGGGAATGTAGTTAATTTTTGTTCTAATATCACTTTTAAACTTTTTCACCAAATCATTTGCTTACATTACATTATGAAATACTCCGTAGCTAAAAAAGGACTTTTCACGTACTAATTGTTACTGAAACTCTCTCATGATCAATAATTTAATTAAAGACTGTACAAGAAATCTAAAGTACTTGTGTAATTGACTTCTTTTGCATTATAATATGATAATAATTAGTTTTTCGATAGAGATGGCTTTGTATATTTATATGTATATGTATGTATATATATATATATACACACACAACTAGCCAAACTGGTATCTTACCAGTATATATGCTGTATGATGATGACGTTAATTAATGAAGGATTATGAGCTATACGGCATAAAGAAGCCAAACCTTTTGGTGCAGTCTAAATTTGTTAATATTGGTTAATATGCAGGCCACTTGTCTATGCAGTCTTTTGTCATATGCTTTGCGGTTGCGCTGTCGAGAAAGTAATAGTTAAATTCTTGGACTTTCTACGTGTGCATATGTAGCTGATATAAATACAGCGGTCCGCATTACCAATATATATATATATATATAGCGGTCCGGTAGACGAGTTGCTTAAACAAGTCTTTTAAAATGAATATGTACATGAATTGAATAGTTAACCCCTTTTGGTAAGACTTTCGTTTGACCCATAGTTATAAATTCCGCCTTTTTTTTCTTTATTGTTTAGTGATGTTTAAGAATTAAAAAAGTGTTTGCTATCTTTTTGGTTTTTAAAGAACTAATATAAAGGAAATTGTTATAAGGTAACCATTACTTTTTGTTTTGAAACAAAATAATGCAATATGTTCCAGCTGTTATTAGTACTTACTAACAAAAGTAGGATCTTTTGTTTTGAAATATGATGCGTGCATATGGCCATATGGGCAGAGAAAAGAAAGTATTTTTCTAGAGTCGTGAAACGTGTCGTACCGTGTCGGCATGATCTATTTAAGTTAGGTATAAATGTGCTTTTGTGTCGTACCATGCTCTGCTCATTTTTTAATCGTGTTATGTTGGCGCATTGTATAAAATCAGTAGCTCCACACAGCCTACTGACCCATGTTCTAATGTGTGGTGTTGTGCTTTCGTGCTATATTATATCAATCCACATACCTTAATATGCCATTTTTTTTGGGCCGAAATTGGCTCATCTACTTAATAAATTTTATTAGTTTTAGTGTATTTATCAATTTTTTCCAAATAATTCGAATTTATATAAAAATTAAAGATAAATTTACTGTAAATTTTTATCTTAACTAGGTTTGTATTACACATATTTAATCGTAAATTCATTTTACTTATAGTTGTCTGACTAAGTTTGCAAAATCTTCTTTCCATATTATGTGATATGTTCTTTGCATTCCTTTTTTTCTCCTTTTTTCTTGTCCTAGATATATCATCCTCCTAATTTTTAAAGACCTACCTAATAATTCTACTTGAGGTGCTAATTAAAATAGAAAAAAAAAATCAAAAAAATATGTATAAAGAAAAAATAAAATGATAATAATAAATAAGTTTAAAGTTCTAACCTATCATGCCTATCGTGTTAGCGTGCTGTGCTGTGCCTGTGGGTCGGGTTATGTCGTGCTTACATATATGTCGTGTCGTGCCAGGCTTAGTCCATCATGTCTAATTCATTTGCCCGAATAGCCTACATGATCGTGCCGTGCTTAGTACAGCCCACGATTAACGTACTATGCCGTACTTTAGTCATGCCATGTCACTGTGCTAATGAGTCAGTCCGACTCTTTTGACAAGATCTCTGCCGTAATCTCTGTTTATGGGCGTCAAATTTTTATTATAATATCCCATGAACAATAATTTCTTTTTAAATTTTTCTTTTCCTTCTTTGTAATGACGAGAAGAATAATTTATACAAACAAAAGACATAATTACAATGTAACTTCCATTGATTTACGGATACAGTCGATCGATTTGTACAATTAATTGTTAGGAAAAGTAGTATTGAATATTGACATGGTTATTAACAATATTCGTTGTCATTTAATTTCTAGCGTTACAATATCTTTCGATATCAAATATTAGATTGAGTTATTAAACTATGACCTTGAACAATTCGAATTGAATTTGGGGATTTCAAGAATGTGGAATGAAATTCAAGATTATATTTTAATTCTTAATATTATTATCTTTTAATTGATTTAAAAGAGATTTTTCCTGTTCTTGCGTAGTAAAAGGATTTCCATACCCGCCTATAAGAAATGTATTAACGAGCAACAAAATTTGTTATAAAAGGTCCCTGGCACGTTTGACCCTAAATAGACATTAAAATAAAAGTCTTCTAGTAAAACTAGAAATAGAGATATTCTTTAGGTGAACTGCAAAACTAATACCCTGAATTTTGAGAGTTCTGCAATTTAAATTTTTAAAATTTAGACTCCATAAAATAATACCCTAAGATTAAAAAGTTCTAAAAATTAATACTTTGGACGGACTTTTTGACCAATTTTAGTAACGAAAAAAATAATAATATCCTCTATTAAAACTACATTAGTCCTTATTATTTTTCTTAATTTTGAGGATATTATTATCTTTTACTAGTTAAAGTTATTCAAAAAGTCAAGAAGGAGTATTGAATTTTAGAAATTTTTAATTTCAGGATGTTATTTTGCAGAATCCAAACTTTAAGGTTTAAATTATAGAATACTCAAACCTCAAGAATATATATTCTTTTGCAGTTTATCATATTAATACTACGTGTTTCTGATGAAAATACGTGTTTATGATAACAAACGTGTTTCTAAAAATCAAATACATACGTGTATCAGGGAATATAACATACGTGTTTCTGATGAAAATCAAACAAACTGTAACAAAAAAGAATAATATAACACACTTTTAATAGTACTTAAAGGATCAAATTGACGAAATTTAAAATTTGGATACGAATGTGAGACTTTAACAATAGTTTGGAAACAACATCGTCATTTACCCTAGATTAAAACAAAGGGGTGTATGCAACTTTGAGTACAATTTGGAAATATATATATATATATATATATATGCACTTTCACTAGGATGTTTTTCTTGTTTTACCGCAGATCATTGTTCTGCTATGAAATACTTCATAAACACTGGCAATTACCATCCTGAATACCAAGTGATCCCAAATGTTTCTAGAGGCTTATACATAATTCGAAGTATTAAGTAATAATATATCGGTTTCCGAATAATTAGTCTGTAGAAATTGATGCACATTGAAGTTGATTTTTTTTTTTTTTTTGGGACTTATTTTGTATGGTACATTGATTGGAGAAAACGACCAAACCTTGCAATTCGTTTTCCGTAGCTTATTTCAACTATCATATTTTATATGATACTCACTGCAGATCAGAAAAATAATGCACATCTTGAAATTAAATATGAACATTCGAAATGTATGATGCGTTTCAATCATACGCTTGTCAGTGACAAAAGCAATGTAAGATGTGTTATGGAATTCATGTGGACTGGTTGTTCCAACTCACAGTCATTTGATGGGTTGTTCTACGTCCAATTCGTTGGAATGTGGCTACCCCAATTGTTTACGGACCACAAAAAAAGTATGGATCTAGTACTGAAAAAAAATATGCATATAGGACCATTCGTCGATTTGACAAAAAAGAAAAATAAAGACAAAAGGACCATTTGTTTGGGATGAAATCAGAACATAAAGCTAATATGCTCCACTTCACTTTAACCAAAAAAAAAAAGCCTAATATGCTCCACCAAATTAGAATGTTAAAGCCAAGTGTTGGGTAGATTTCTAGCAGCAGATGTACGCTCATCATCTCTAACTCGACTTAGGCCATTTGCCAGTAGACCAAAGAGAGGTGGAGATTTACAAGATTCTTCAAGGCTATCAAGTTGGTAGACACTAAAGGAAGATTTCGAGAATAGAAATGACGATAACACACACACAAAAAAAAAAAAAAAAAAAGTTAACTCTCATTCTTGTAGAAGAGTTAGTTAAGAAATCATTCGTGGCACTCTAGGATTGGTCCATATCACCAATTATGAGAATAACTTGTTAGAAAGACTTTGAACAAATTGCACTTGGATATAATTTTTAAAAATTAAATGAGAATTCATCCAACATGAATTTTCCAATAAGAATGCCGTGGAAATATAAACCAGGACCATACATACTCATAACAACATACAAGAATATGTAACCTAAGTAGTTGTACCTCTTGTAGACGTTTGATTGAGGCAAGTATATGACTCCACCATCAAATAGACCTTCCAGATTGTTCTTGTGAATAATCACACAAGAGGGTAGACTCTTAATTACTACACATAAAAGAACAAGTTAGCAACTACAATTACATTTTCAAGAATTCTTGTAACATAATAAGATTAATGTTTACTTATCTTGTAGAATTTCTCTCTTCCTGATAGGAGACGTACACTTTTCTGATTTTCTCCCTTTTAATATAAAAAGGAAACAATAAGCACAAGGGTGCTACATGCCTACTATCAACCCCGTAATCACTAGCCAAATTTGGCCAACCCATATATTTGGAAGTCTCCACTTTTCTATTCACATTTGTGCAATTTTTGTCTAAAAGGACTGCCCATTATATAACATCAATTAATGTAATTGATAAACAATATTACTATGTCAGTTTTTCTTGTTTAGATTTAATCCAACCAATCATAAATTGGAATAAATCTCCAACTAACTATGACCAAATTATTCCAATCAAATTAACAATTAATGGGATTGACTACCGGTTTTTATCCAGAAACAAAAGTAATTCCCAAAACTAATCTCATGCTATCCATGCTAAGAGAGTTATATGCTTGAGTCCAGTCACTAGACCAGATGTGTAGCTTATGCTGCGGTTCGATTCTTGTTACTAAAATTAAACCTGATCCAATAGTAATATGACCATAGCTACAAGTTAGCTTGAGCATGTTATAGGATATGTACAGTTAGTTCCAAATAAATTACCTTGTTAGTTATTTAATTTCGGAAACCATTCTACTATAGAATAGAAATTGCACCCTAACTAGCCATAACTATATTTAGTGTAATCTACCGTACCATATTAATTATTTGCTTAATCACTCATTTATAACTTCATGAGAACATAACTTAATTCTCATTATTTTCTTGATTCTTACTGATTTCTCCAATGATCATTGTTGGGAAAAATTCGCAAGGACACAAAATCGCAAAAACATATTTTGTAAAGTATTGTTCCCTCGGAGATTGATTAGCTAGAATTTTTCCACTAATTATTGATATTGGATTAACTAGAATTGGCTCTGCTATCTCTAATTTTTCCTTAAGATTCACTAGACCCAACAAATTTTTTATCTAGATCCTATTAATTAGATAATATTGAATAAGCTCTTAACTAATTCATTGTACAAAAAAAAATTCGGACAATCCTATTCGGACAATCCTATTCGGACTATTTTTTAACTTAGGACATATTTTTTATTATAGTCAATCAAACAATTTGTATGATTCGATCAACAACAATTTATTACTCGTAATTAGATAATCTAGACAATTACAGATCTAAGGTTCTAATTTAGCATTAAATATCTACATCAATTCATTTAGTTGGCCACCCAAATAATTCAATATAGATATCATATGCATGCAAGCATAAAAGAACATAATCAATTTAGAACGAATGATCAACATATAGAAATCTGAAAAAAGAAAAAAACTAAATTACCATCATGTCTAGGGCTTCAATTAGCCCCTAAGCAAAATAAAAACTTAGCCAAGCATGTTCTTGAAAGTCTTAAACATGTTCATATAATCATGCTAACAAAGGCAAAGTAGAAAAATAAGAAAAACAAAAAGGAAAAGAAAAAATTCATGATGGCTGGAATAATGATCTTCTGCGCAGAACAATGATCTTCTGCACATATAACAATGACTAAGTCCAAGCAATCTCCAAGAGCTCCTTCAAATCTTCCAAATTCTCTCTTTCTCTAGTGTCTAAGTATTTTTTATCTTCTCTCTATATGAATTTTTGGCCTAAGGAGGAGTATTCTGAAGTAGTTTCCCGAAGTTGGAGAGGAAATTTACTCAAATTCACGAAGTAGATCAGTTTTCCCGTTTTTCTGGTACCGCAATGCCAATATTTCAATGCCGCGACGCTGGAAATCTGTCTTCTAGAACCCGAGAGCTGGAGCCGTCCTTCCAACGCCAAAATTTAGATTTTTCTCATCAAAGTTTATTTACAAAAATATTCAACGGTCTTTTTCTTTCTTTTTTCCCCTTTTGTTTCCTTATAAGAAATTTTATTAGCTGCTTTATTTAGTTTTGATAACACAAGTTATTTTTTCACCACATCATGAGAGTTTTATTAAATCCCTTCGGATGTAAATACCTTCACTTTTTATTGTCTACTATACTATGATATGACTATATATCTATATATAACGTCCATGTACGTGTAACTGATATAAGGTATTTGTTCTTTTGTATTTGCGTCCTACAGATACATATACACATAAACGTAAGGATATACAGAGTCCTAAAAACTAGTCTAATATACGTAACTAATCCTCATTAAAAAAATAAAGTAGTGACTACATATTACATATGGCTACACCACATAACTCTAGTGTTGTGCAACTTAAAATCTATGACATTGGTCAACGCTAAGAAAAGAAGTCAAAGCAGTCGCCTAGAAGGTAAATACGTCAGATCGCATATTTGTCTTTCGATCAAAATGCGACCTGCCTCGAATAAAGGACATGCGACCTGAAGCGGTAGTAAAAAAAAAAAGTAGATCAAGGTTCAAACAGACAATCTGCGAAGAAAGGGAAACAAGCTTCTGTGTGAGGATCAAGTAATTCATTTACTAGTTGTTACTTAATTTTATATTGTTACCCGAAATTATATCTTCTGATTATATACTTTCTCGTTCTCACAATTGGGAAATATTGAGCCACCCTTATCTATATAAAGGGGGGTTCAATCTTATTATTTTTTATCTCGCAATCATTTCACTATACACTTATTCTCTGTAATTTTCTCTTTGTTCTCACCTTGAGACTTAAAGAAACTCTTGTAATTCTCTAGAAAAAAGTGAAGAACAGTGAACGTAGATTTATCTTTTTTGGGATTGAACCACTATAAAATTTTTATCTCCTTATTTATTTTACTTTATTAATTATTTTCACACATAAATCACATCTTATGATTTCTATCTTATGATTTCCTAAATTCATGGATTAAAAAACGTCCGTCGACATACAGAATATAAGTGGGTTACATACCACTACTGATTTCTTATTTATTTAATATATCTCCTTATTTTCGATGTTGCTTCCATGAACAGCTTTGAAACTTTTAGCAAAGTAGTAAAGCTGCTTTCGCATTAAAAATATAGCATGTCCTTCTCTTTTGCTACTATATATTATACCTGTCAAATCAACTTCACATTATCAAAGCTATAGTGATAATGCATGGTGGAACATATAAAATATTTACGAACACCATTATCAATATTATTGCAGGAACTTTAACTTATTCATCCAAATCAAGAATCTCGGCTATTTATATTGTCGTACTTCCCTTTTGGTTGTTTTTCTTTTTAAAAGATGCACATGCACAGGTCCATGTCCAATATGTACCTTATCAAACACTGAATTATTAATCCAAAAAGCACACTAGGCTCCAAACTTTCTATTGCTGATCTTAAAGTGTTGCGGAACCTAGCGTAACGTATATGTTATTCCATTTAAGAGACTTATTTCTTCAAAACCTTACTCACCAATAAGGCATTCAACGTTGCCGAAAATTGTGGAATTGTACAATGAACCGTCAATTTTTTTTTTTTTTTTCACATTCCATTCTTCTTAGTGTTTTTAACTAAACTGTCTAGCTTCTGCGCTAGCATTGTATGTATCCTCCAAGATCACTTTCTTTAGAATTTAGAAAAAAAATTATATTGCACTGTTATGTTATGTTACGTTCTGTTAATATTATAGTGACATTGAATTGTGTAAAAAGTAGAGTAAAATTAATTTACTAGAGGGAGTATTATTAATTGAAAACTTATAAGGGTAAAAAGAATAAATGGGTATTTGTGAAAAATAAAATTTAATCTGAGGCTAAGTATATATAGTTAATCCCATAGTACAATATGTGTGATAATGAATTAAATCAAAAGAGCCAGTTTAATTTTCTTTTTTATTTTTTATTTTGTCAAATGTTTTCAAATTAGCAGTCAGATTTATCATTGTAGTAATTTATTTTTTGATGGTTTTCACTTTCAGGAATTGATCTGAAATTAAATTAGCAGTCCTAGCTAAAACTGTATGGCACGATCGCTACTTCAATCTCTTGAATAGTACTGTTAAAAAGCAGTGAACCTCAATCTTTCTTATGGTGTTAAACGCTAAGCTCTTATTAAAAAAAGGGGATGGCTACGATAGGGGCGTCCCTACGTAGGGTCATGCCTTAATTATCGTTGGATGAGAATCTGTGAGGAATAACGGGAATCTGTAAAGAATCTATTTATATATAGATTCCCATCCAACGGTGAATAGACAGGATCCTACGTAGGGGCGCCCTACTGTAGACGGGCCCTTAAAAAAAAAGGGTTTTTAGCTCCAGTGGTCCCTGAACTTTTTAAAATGTGACAATTTAGTCCTTCAACTAAAATAAGTGACAAATTAGTCCTCAAATTTATAATAATGCTACAATTTGGTCCAAAATGTAAACGAATGTTTATTTTGTAACGGAGCCTGTGGTCCCTGTAGTCCTTGAACTTTTTAAAGATGACAAATTGTATTATTACCGTAAATTCATGATCGAATTGGTCACTTCTTTTTAGTTTAAAGACAAAATTATGACAAAATTGTTACCTTTTAAAAAGTTCAAAGACCAAAGGTGCTAAAAACTCTCTGCAAAAGAAAGAAGAATCTGGAGGCTCCGTAACAAAACAAACATCCATTTCAAATTTGGACCAAATTGTAGCATTATTGTAAATTTAAGGATGAATTGGTTACTTTTTTTAGTTCAAAGACGAATTTGTCACATTTTAAAAAGTTCAGGGACCACAGGCACTGTAAACCAAAAAAAAAAAGCTAAGCGGAAAGGTGGTGGAAATATGGAAACTTACAAGGAAAATCAATACAATTCTGTGGACCCCACCATTTCAATCCCAAAAGATCCAACTTTAAAAGGGACCTTGATTCTGTCTCACTCCTCTGTCCCACTTCCTGTTCCAAGACTAAAATGCTACCACCTATTACTCTCACGTGTCAAAGGTGTGAACTAAAGACAGACCTGTTTGTTTGTATTTTTTTGTCTCTTTTTGTTCATTTTTTTTTCTTTTTCCATATTCCTTAAGGAAGCTCAAGCTGGATGAACTTGATTTATCATTTTTTTTTTCAAATTTTCTGGGGATTCAAAATTTCCCCATAGACATTGGACCACTGAAAATTGATTTCATTATCGTGCTAAAAGCTCTTTTTCCATCTTTGGAACCATTTATGCGAAATAGAATGCCCAGAGTTTTTGTGGAGGCTTTAATCCATCGAGGTGTGAAGGAAAGAGCATCCATTATTGTACTCGAGGTTTTAATCATTCCTGAATTGTATAGTAAAGAATCAAACCTAAAGTCCTATACAAGAGCAATTTTTCATTTTTGGCTTGAAAATACATACTTGGGACATAGGAGTGGAAGAATATCCCCAAACAAAGCAGCAGATCCCAATTGATCAAAAAGCAGGGTAAGATTAAGAACATAAGAAGAGCAAGCATCCTCATTAATTCAATCGGGGAAAAAAAAAAAGAAAATAAAAAGTCTTGGATGACAAAGATAGGGAGCATATCTAAACAATTCGCAGTTTTATATGTTCTTCGCTTTAGTTTTTGGGCAGTGAACACCTAAACTTTCATATAATGATTTAGATCGCTTCTTTAGTTTTCAATTTAAACGGAATTAGAAATAGTTGTAAAGAATCACCAATGCCATGTGCTAGGTCCTGGGTTTTTCTTGGTAGAAAGGGAAAGAGGGATTAGAAGAATTATATAGAGAAATAAACAAAGGCCAAACAAAGCATTGATATCGAACCAGCTAGCACGTGATGCTATTACGTGTCAAAATATCGAGCCTTGAGACAGAGGAAGGGTACATGGTTCTGATGCAGGAAATCACAGTCCCTTTAAAAGATATAGGAGGGAATATGTTAAGACAACGTAATGTATAAGATTCAAATTCCCATATTCCCTTTAACTACAATATATTCACAAGTTTTGTTCGGAAATTGAAAAAGATAGCAGTAATTTGGACTAGACTTTTTAATATAAAAATTTCTTGAATTTGAAATAATTTAGTAAAATTAACCTTGAACTCAATTTTTTAGAGTAAAACTCCTTAAAATCCCCTAATATTAGTCTTGTTAGAAAAGAAAGACATTTTTGTTATTCTTTTTACAATTAAGTTCTTATTCTTTTATTTGTGACTTTTAGGTCCTCATTCTTATATTTTTGTTTCACGTTAATACTTTTAATCTTTAATGTTCAATATTATCGTTAATTAGTACTTGCCCAAAATATATTCATCTTAGTAGGGGTAAAATTGGAAACAAAAGAAAAGTATTATTTCAAATAAAAAAAGAGTTGTGTTATCATTTTCGTTCAAGACGGAAGTAAGAAAATGAAAAATTTTATATAGTTCCAATATATGGATCTACTTTGGTCCAGATATTCATATATCTAGAAAAGAGATATATGAATATATTGCCAATTTTATGAGACATGTATTGCCAATTTCATATGTTGTTGTTCCAATTTTATGGTATATATATTGCCAATTTTTTGGGACATATATAGCAAAAGTTTTATATGGTTCCAATACAGAATTACTTTGGTCCAAGTATTCATATACCTCTCTTCTACATATACGAATATTTGGACCAAAGTATATCTATATTGGAACTATATAAAATTTTCCAATTTCATACATCTATTTTGAACAAAAATGATAACTCAACTCTTCTTTTATTTTTTTTTAAAATAGCAATTTTCCTTTGTTTCCAATTTTACCCCTATGGAAATGAGCACCTTTTGGACAAGTGCTAATTAAGGACAGTTTTGGACATAAAAGATTAAAATAGATTAACGTGAAACAAAAATAGAAGAATGAGTACATAAAAACCACAAATAAAAGAATAAGGATTTAAAGGTAGAAAAAAAATAACAGAAACACTTTTTTTTCCCTAACAGAACTAATACTAGAGAACTTTAGGGGGCTTTAGTCCAAAAAATTAAATTCAGGATTAATTTTACTAAATTGTTTTGAGTTTAGGAGGTTTTTGTATTAAAAAGCCTTTGGACTAAAATGATTTTTTTCAGGAGCACTTTGAAAATTGACTTTTTTAAGAGTGTCACGTTATTATGTGATTATTAAATATTAGTCCTTAAAAGGTCATAATTTTATGGCTATAGATAGTATGATACCCATTACACAACACTGATACTCTTAAAAAATTTATTTTCCAAAATATTTAGAAAAGTCATTTTAGTCTAAAATATTCCTAATCAGGTCTATTTAACCATTTTGTAAGAGCGGGGTATAATTAAAAAAAGCGCTTGATAATAAGAACATACCAAAAACCCAATTGTGTATATAACAAAGAATCAGGGAGTACCACTGATCCAAAAAAAAAAAACGAAGAGTACCCTTACAAAATAGCAAAGAATTTTCAACTTTTCAACAATTGAATCTTTGACGTAATACATTTCACTCATCTAATTAGGTGGAAAAAGCTACAGAAAACCCCTAATTATAGTTTAGGTTATACTTGTAAACTATAACCAGCTGCTAGCGTAAGACTTATATCCAAACATTGTTTTAAATTATATTGCAAAACGAAAACTCTTGTAGCTGCAAATGCTCTTGATTATTTTAGAAATTTTTAATACTTAGAATACTTTTCTTTTTTTGTTGAATTTTTTTAAACTAGTGTTTTGATACATATGGTCATATCTAGTGAATTATGGATATTACTTAAAAGGTAGGGCTGACAATTTGTGACATGACACGACAACATGGCTCGAAACCCTCATAGAGTTAGCGGGTTTTCGTTTGCCTTAAACGGGTTTGGGTTGACTCACCAACCCAAAACTGACCTACAATAACTCATTTATTAAACGGGTCAATCTCGAGTTAACTCGTTTATGACCCATGTAATACCTATTTGAAAATATTAGTACATTTTTAAAACTTTATTATGCATATATATTGAGATTTTATGTGGTTTTAATTTATTTTTAGTAAATACTAATGTCTTAAGGTCATAAAATATTTATCAATTTATGTTAAATGTGTTAAAAAAATATTTTAGTTGGTTAACGGGCCATGTCGGGATGACTTGACATGAAAATGACCCATTTAAATAAACAGGTTACACAGGTCAGGTTAAAATTTCTGACACGATTATTAAACGAGTCGGGTTTGGGTTGATGAGGTATATGCCATTATACATGGACATTGACACGATACAAATACGATCCGCTGACAGGAATTGCCACCCCTATTAAAAAGGACATAATTGGTTATTTTAAAATTATGGAATAAAAACAATCCCAGAAATATTCTTTCTTAGAAAATGATTGCCGTGGAATATAGGAGCTTTTCAAAGTTGAAGAAATTTGGTTTTATAAGTAAAATTTATTTTTTAAAATCAAAAATTAAAAGCACGGATTTTTAAAAAAAAAATTTGAAAAGACTTGGATTTATTTAGAAAAATATTATTTTAAAATATTTAGAAAAATACCACTTTTTATCAATTGATAAAGTACAAGAGATAGCTGGTCAAGATGATTGACGTAATTAACTCGATTGGTTATCTCAACTAACCAATTTAGTTATCTCGAGTACCTTTTGAAAATGCCAATTTTGAAGGAAAAGGTGGTATTTTTTAAAAATATTTTTGGAAAGTTGTGTTTTTCAAAAAAAAATTTTAAAAAAGATATGTTTCTAGTATATCCAAGATTTTATAAAAACAAAAACAAAAAAAAAAATTGTACTTCTTTTACTTAGGGCATAGATTTTTTTATGCAGTTAAAATTTTCAAGAAACTAAGGGGCTGTTTGGTATGGGGAGTTCAAAGTTTTCAGATTAATGGGAAAGTTGAGGAGGATAATGTAATTGTCTGGAAACCTGAATAATTGTGTTTAGTTGTGCATTAGAATCTTTTTCATGATTCCCAGGAATGCCAGAAAATTGTGTTTGGTTGGACATTGGAATGTATTAATTTTTTGTATTTTGTCCAAAATAATTGAAATAATCATTTTTTGGCCCTTTTTTTAAATTAATAATGAATAAACATATTTTTTAAAGAGTAATATTAATTTCTCACAAAATAAAAAATATTTTTATTTAAAATAATTATAAAATTCTCAAAACACTCTTAGGTCGTTTTCAGTTTTATGTGTTATTTTTTAGAATCGTGTACTTTTTTAGGTCGTATATGGTTTTATTTGTTATTTTCTAGAATCATGTACTTCTTTAGGTCTTTACAGTTTTATGTGTTATTTTCTGGAATTGTGTAAATCTTTAGGTCATATACGGTTTTATGTGTTATTTTCTCAAATCGCGTACTTCTTTAGGTCGTATACGGTTTTATGTGTTATTTTCTAGAATCGTGTACTTCTTTAGGTCGTATACGATTTTATGTGTTTTTCTACAATCGACTGAGGGACTCACAGTTTTGAGTTTACGAGGCATATGAAATCTACCCCTTCAAATTGCTTTTACATTACCCCTTTCCCCAGCAAAGTGAGCCTCCATGCATTCACTTACCCGAGTTTCAAAAAAGTCCAATACTCTATACTACATATGGAAATCTTTAAGATTCTCATTTCCACTCAAACTTTAACCCATACCAAATAGCCCCTAAGAGGAATCAATAGAATATAGATCTTAACCTTGTTAAATTAATTTGACAAACAAAACAATATAGAAACTATTTACCTCTTGAAACGCTTAGAACGATCTCAAACTTTCTTCTTTGACTCATTTAGATCTTCCAAGTTATGACAAAAGAACAAGAACCGGATGTGTGGGTGCATGTGGAAATAATAGGATTTCTAAAACTATGGTGATTTTCTCTATAGAAAAACTGTGGAAAATTTTGTGTGGGGAAATAATGGCAATACTTATATAGAATGAAATGGGAAACAAATTTTCCAATTCATTGTAGGATACTACACAGCCCCCACATGGTGATGCCCTGTGGTAGACGCGTAGGAGGAGTTTCCTACACCTTGTGGGACTTCTCCTCATTGTTTCCTTTTTCTGTAAAATACTATTAAGTAGTTATTTGTATTTACCAAAAACTAAAAGATATAATTATCTGATAACTAATATTTTAATAATTCTCTTTTAAAATTAATGAGCTAATAATTAAATTAAAAGACAATTTAATATGTATAGAATGCCAAATCTTGTCATATATTTATCATCATAATCGAATAATTAAAAAACAAATATCTGTCTCCTACAAAGCCAGTAGTAGACGTGTAGCACTATTATTGGGCCAGTTGTGGTCCTAACTTATAATGACAATGGCCTAATAATTCTCTAAAATCTATGATCAATACAATGTTAATTAGCTAGCCTAGAGGACCTAATGGACTTATAATATTAGGTGTCAATAAATTTACTTAACTAATTAAACTCTTTAACTATTTATTAACTTCGGATTACTGTACTAAAAGTCTAGAGTTACAGTCTCAATATTATAGATAAAATTATTCGTTTGGAAAGGTATGAATTGCCCATTGATATGATCATTTCATATAAATTGACTTCTCACTAGAGACTTATAAGTAGAGATAGGTCTAAATCTGTTAACCTCTCTAATTATTTCTTTATCCTTGAGTGCTGTTGATTTCTAGTGAACAATTAATTTATGACTAATCATAAATTATAAATTTATATTAACCATTATTAAAAACATCACACTTTTTTCCTAATAATTGAATTAATACTTAAGAGAAGTCTTTTCTAATTTCTAATAAGAGAATGAGTAGATTCCATATCTATAAAATATGTTTGCAACTATTTGCAATATTATATCTACAAAATACTACTTTATTAGTCCGTTATAATTAGGGATAATTACATTTTGATACTTTGCATTTTGACAGTTTGTTTCCTTTATATTTTTGTGTTTTAGTTAATATCAATATTAACCTTCAGATTAAGAAATTGTAGCAAATTTAAACCCATTCTAGGTAAAATTACCGGAGGATCGTTTCCTCTAGGTAAAATTTAGCAAAAAAAAAAAAAAAAAAACCCATTCTAGGTCAAACACAAATTTTTTACAAATATGTTTATCAAAATACCCTTTAAATTTTAAATATATATATACATATATGAAAAGAAGTTAAAATTTAAAACTTATCTAAAATTGATAAGTATGCTTACAAATAATATTTAATACTTATAGGTCTTTATTTTTTTAATTACTTTTTTAATATTTGTTCTTTTAACTATTAATTTTAATTAGTTTTGAATTCAAATTACATATTAAAATATATATCCTTAAAGTTTAAAAGACTGTTTTAGTAAACTTAATGGTCAAAATTATTATTTGTCCTAAAAATGGCATAAATATGTTACAAGTTCCAAATCTAAAGGTCAATGTTAATAGTAACTAAAACACAGTGTACAGACTGAACAAAAAGTCGAAATATAAGATATAAAATATAATAAGCCCCTTATAATTATAGACTCATCCATATAAATCAAAAGATATAATATGACAAATATAAATTTATATTTACTAAGGATTAAGATCAATAAATTTACAATCATTAGTTAATGAATATGAATTTTCCATATTCTAATGGAGCTTATCAGAGGTTCATTTTCACCTTGATCAAGTTTTATATAATTCTAATTATATAAATGCATCTATCTTAATATATAACATCTCCCAATTTCACTATTATCCGTATAGATAATTATATGTAATTGTTTAATAAGATTGGGAGATGCTACTCAATTTAGATATAATAGAATAGTAGGCAATTAAAACTTTTTCAATTTTCTAGAAATAGAAGGAAAAATCCACTCATAGTTATATATATATATATATATATAAAAAGTAACGTATATATATACACACACATACATACATAGTGGGCCTCTATACAGTCATAGATAGTTATACACACACTCAAAAACAAGTGCAAAACTCTCAATCAGAATACCAAATGTCAAGATGCTCATATACACAAGTCATGGTCAAAAAGTCAGTACTCCTCTTCCAAACTTATATATTAGCAGTACCCTCTGCACTTTAAGAATATATATGAAAATGAAATTTAGTAAGTAATGTATACAGATGTAGAGTCCATATATCAAAGAACATATATATAATCGTATGATTGGGATCCTTGTATACATTGTACTCCTGACAGAACTATTAATTACATAATGAACTACTCAGATAACATACAATAAATCATGAGTCATTGTATAGAGGTCTCGAGTTCCAAATACATCTTAAACTCCTCTGTGTACTACAGAGGTCCTCCCCATACCGCTATAATAGTGTTTCCGAAGGAACCAGATTGTCCCAGATAGAACCAGAGTACCCTCGAAGGAACTAGATAATATTTGGGTGCTGGTCCATCATACCCTATTCACTAATACTCGTCAGGCAATATAAATATACTACATGTTCATATTTCATGCAGAAAGGACTAACACATATATATGTACACATAATCTAGAGATTTCATAGATTTACATAAACTAAATAATTTCTTATATTATAAGTATGACGTTACTTCATTTCCGAGCTTTTATGTGTTTTCCTGTGAAATGCTCTTTGTTCTAAGTACAATTTATGTGCCCCTAATATCAAACCAATAACAAGTTCTTTTGATTACTAAGCATGCAAGACTATAATTACTATCTTAAGACTTAGTACAAAAAATACACAATTTCCTTTATGTCAAGTATATGTCCGAAAGAAAAATAATAAGAGCTTATTCATACACCAAATTTAAAAAAACGAAATTAAAAAAAAAATATGCCTGGAGTTCTTAAAAGAAATCATCACCATCATATACTTGTGGCAACAAGGTAAGTTAAGATTTATCAAAGTATACGGATCTTGATATTAATTCAGTTTGAAGACTAGCATCAAAGATGACTTTCATGTTTCATATAAATATGCATGCACCAGTAACAAAAGAATTAGAATTACAAAAGAACGACATGTATATTATTAGTTCAGTTTTAACTCTTCATAAAGGCACATATATTCTCGTGTACAAGCATGTGGACAAAAACTATCTAAATAAGATTCAGATTATTTAGTTTCTACCTTCAGTAAAAGAAAGCCAAACAATACTTACATACAGTACTTGAAAACTAAAAAAATAATGATATTAAAATGTCCAACCGAACCTCTTAGTAGTATAATTTGCTCGACTCTTCTTTCAACTAATGTGTATATATATACGCATAGACTCGTAAGACCACCATTTAAACAACCACTCCACCAAATCTAAATATTACCAATCATCAGATACTTAAACAATACAATTTAGATACATAAAACCATCGGATGCTAACAAAACTAAAGGCCATTTAAAAGAATTATCTCTCTGAACATAATTAACATCCTTAATTAATGAGAAAAAGTATGCACATAAACATAAATTCAATATTCAAAGTAGGAAATTTAGTAAACTCTGTCCGAGAAAACGTGTAGGAAAACGTGCACAATAATTGATAAAAATAATATCCAAGTTAATAAGATTTAACTCACATATATATATATATATATATATATATATATATATATATATGGGTGATGTTTCAATGGTGATTTTTATTTTTGCTCCATAGATGGTTACTCTAATTTGGACCATTGGATTTTCATCTAATGGTTGCAATAATATTAGTAATTTTGAAAAAAAAAAACTAATCTAATTAATATTTATATAAATATAGAAATCACTTATGACTTAAAAGATAGGTAACTTGTTTATGACCTGATAAAGTTGATATTGTTTTTATCTATTTTCCGTTGTTTTTTTTTTTTTTTCATTCCCATTGTATAGTTGCTTCCTTATATTTTTATTCTCATTCCTTTTCATTTCTTACCTCTCATCATTGCTATTACTAGCTAATTATATATAAGTATATGTATTTTTCTAAAGTATTTTTTGTATATGCTATTTTATTATTCCTAGGTTAATTATTTAATGAAAACTAATTTTCTTTAGTCAAAATGATCAAAAAATTTATCTAGTTGTATAAATTCTCTCTCCCTTTTTTTTTGTTGAAGAAAACGTATTATCTATTAAGCTTAATAATTTTTTTTTTATTTCACATGAATTACATTTTTTGTTTGAAGAAAATGTATTACCTATTTACTCTTGTTTTCTACGTATTACTTTTTTTTTTTTCTAAAGAAAACATATTATCTATTTAGCTTATATACTTCTTTTTTTTCCCTGATTTCACGTGTTTTTTAATAGTCTTAGCCTTTTTTTTTTGAAGGGTTTAATAGTATTGTATGTATATTTAAAACTAATAAACTTTTTTTAGTTTAACCGTATATACAAAACTAATAAAAATTTATATGAAATTTTGATGTTTTTTATAGTATCTTAGTCATATATATATATATGAACGTCTTAAAAAGTATTTCTTTTTTATAATTTCAAAACTACTATATACATAAAACTATTAAATATTAATATTTTTTATCAAAACTTTTTTTTTAAAAATCATTCCAAATTATTTTCCTTAAAATGTCATTCCAAAAACTTATTCCTACCTCAATGAAAAGGGATTCCCAAAATAATTAGAATGGAATGGTTGTAGGTAAAAATGACTTGTAATATCAAGTCATTTTTAACTTGGTCAAAGTATCCATCCATGGAGCAAATACAAAAATCTCCATTGAAACCTCTCCCTATATATAAAACTACTAAAATTAAAACCACTACCGGGTTTTTGAAAAAGTAGTCTACTCACGTAAATACAAAATCTAACATAAGCACAACAATCACGTCAATATTTTAGGATGTATCTTAATTAATAGTTATAAAGATGACAGCATAACACGATTATATACCAATACAAGTCTCATAAATTTTCTTTTTTTTTTATTTACATCCGAATAAAGTGTACTCGTTATAAAAGAGATAGACTATATTAATATCTTAATTAAATAAAGTGCCCAACTTTATTTAATGATAATGAACTATTTTATAATATTATTCTTCAACTAAATTCTGTTGTATGTAACAATTATATACTTAGTCAAAATTACATTAATAATCAATGAAATACTATAATATTTATTTTTCATAATTAAAAGAAAATATAAATAATATCAAGAAAATGTAATTTTGTTTATTAATCACCAAATTTACTATTCAATTACATGATTTTAGACCCCTCCAAAAAAAGTACATGATTTTAGGGAACAATACCCAACATGTTTTCCGTTATTAGTAAAATTGAGGGCATATTAATTTATGATACTCTTCCTTGTACGATGTATGAATGATAAAGTTTTGTTCCATTTGTTTATATTCTCACGTATGTGTTCAACGACGGAGGCAGAAAAATTTTTCAGGAGGGGCAAAATCTAATGCTAAATTCAGTTTTTTTACCTTTTCTTTTTGCTCTTTATATTCTTTTTTCTTCAATATCTTCAAATGAACGTGTAATTGAGTAATATAATTTAGGACAATCTAAAAATAGTATTTTTAAAAGAGTTTTTGGCATGATTAGTCTCTGAATTTTTTGATGATTTGCAATGTATCCCCTGAACTTTTTTTTAGCAATTAAGACCCTGAATTTAGAATTTTTTGCAGTATATCTCTTGAACTTTTTTTTTGACAATTAGGACCCTAAATTTAGGGTTTTTGGCATGATTAGCCCCTGAATATTTCGTTAGTTTGTAATTTATTCTTTAATTGTTTAAAAATTTGAATTTCAAAACTATTTTTTCCCCTCTAAACTTCCATTTGTTATTTTTGTCTCTAAACCAAGTGAGATAACCATTATACCCTTAAAAAATTTGTACATAACTCAGGAGATATATTGCAAATCAGCGAAAAATTCATGAGCTAATTATACCAAAAACCCTAAATTCAGGGTCCTAATTGCCAAAAAAAAAAGTTCAGCGGATCCATTACAAATCAACAAAAAATTCAGGAGCTAATCATGCCAAAAATCCTAAACTTAGGGTCCTAATTGCCAGAAAAAAAATTCCGGAGATACATTGTAAATTATCGAAAAATTCAGGGACTAATCATGCCAAAAATCCTTTTTAAAATACACATAATCAATATGGACCAATATATATAATATGATTAAAAGACTTTTTAAGGTGAGATCTAATGGAAGAGGCATCTTTTTGCCTGAAATAATAGAAGGAGTAACTTATCACGGTTGTCCGTTAATAATAAGATTAAGATAACGAAGTGCTACGCATGTTTCTACACTTCCAGAAAAGTGTGCATACATCATTGGAAAGACGTGTTAAAAATTAAGTTCAAGAAAAAATATGTTGTTTTATGCAACCTTTGAAAATTATACTTTTATTTAAAAAAAAAATCATCATTTTTCATAAAACAATAAATACATAATTAGTAAATAGGATCGTAATAACTCATGAAAAAATAATTGAATATGTAACTCTTAGAGAATATACCTCATGTTGATGTATCCTAATGCAAACACGAGATCTCTAATTTGACTACTATTCCTAGGATCATTTGATTTTTCTCAATGTTGATTGATGAGTATGAATTTGAGCTATATTTTGATCAATTTCTCTATAATACTTTGTTAGTTTTTTTGTCATTGTTAGGTTTTCATTCTTGTTTTTGTGTTGTGTTTTGGAAGAGTTAGAACAAAAAGGAGCTGAAATGGGATAGAAATGGAAGAAACGAAGAAACCGAGAGAAAACCGAGCCAGCACTACTCGCCGATCCATAAAAAATAAAAGTACCAAATTGTGGCGCCAGCCTGTTCGTACAGAAATTGACCTATGAGAATTTGGACAAATTTTGACTCTCCAACTTAGGGAAACTACTCCAAATCACTCCTAAGCCCACTTACACCAAAGGTGGCAAACCCGCAGCCTAGGAGCGTGGCCCGCAGGCCAGCTCGGCTTGCTCTTTTTATTTATTTTTTTTATTTATATACATATGTATATAAATTTGGATTTTTAAATGTATCCCCAATTAATTTTCTAAGGTTTTTAAAATTTTTTTCTCATCAACTTAATTTATTTACTTAATTTTAATAGTAACATTGATTTTCTTAGTATTTATTAATTAATCATTTTTTTACAAAAAAATTGTTTTGAGACCGGTCTGGCCCGCCCATGTTATCCTGGCGGGCCCATGGGCCGGGCTCCCCGCCCATGTTATCCTGGCGGGCCCATGGGCCGGGCTCATTTTTTTCTTCAGGAGCTAGGCCAGCCCAGATAATTAGATTGGCCAGCCCGACCCAGCCTGTTAATCTCTCTTGGCCCACTTTGGGCGGCCCGGTCTACCTATTTTACCACCTCTAATTTACACTATAAAAAAGACTCTCTAAGCTAGAAATTCATAATAGAGAAGATGAAAAACACTTGAACACTAGAGAGAGAGAGAATTTTTAGGATAAAATAAGCTCTTGGAGATTGCTTGAAGTTAGTGATTTTTCTACGTAGAAACAAAACCTACGCAGATTTATAATCTGGTAGGACAAAAACAAAACCTACAAATGTAAAATTTTGTAGGACAAAACCCCAATGGTAATAAATCTACATGGACTTTAATCTCCCTCTTGAGTGGGGTACAAATTAAAAGAAAGAAGAAAAGGAAAGCAAGAAGAAGATTTTTTTTTAATTATTATTTTTTTTTAGAGGGTGAGAGGGGCTAGAGTGGAACTCAAATAATTATCATTTCAAATCACTTGAAAATAAAAAGTATTAAAACAACTATAATAGTATTGAAACAACTAAATTTTGAAACTGAATAAAAAATCAATAGACACAATTTTAGGAAAAATGATACATGTGAAAAAACAAATCACAACTAGGCAATAATAATAACGTAATATCGGACGAGTATGTTGCGCAAGAAAATAGCATATCTGAAAAGGACATAATTTAGGCATGAAAATAAGCAAGCATGATAACTACTTGATAATGGATACGATCAAAAGTACAACACAAGCAAAGGCATGTTAGGGGCCAAACACCAAACAGCACGATTAGTAGTCGCGCTTGGACCTGCACAGCATAAGGCAAGAATTAGGCCACAGCTAATTCTGTCCAGGTCGGCACGATATAATTAATTTCACTAATAAGCATGCAGTTGACAAGCTAGGAAGAGAAAACAAGACTTTGACAAAGTAACTGCGGAAAACTACCAAAGAGAAAGGCAAAGTAGAGTAGATGAGAAAAATTTTGTAAGAGGAACAAGTTGCATTTGGGATTCGAAAAAAGCGTGCAAAAGAAGGGAAATTGGGCCTTTATGGCATTTTTATAAAACAATTTGATACATACAGTGGCTTGTACGGGTTTTATTAGAAAAGTACCATTTTTAAAAAAATATTTAGAAAATATCATTTTTAAAATAGTAACTAATAACCGGTAACCAGTTTCTAAAAATTGGCCACTACTAACCAAAGATATTTATAACTAATAACTGGTTTTCAGAAACTGGTAACTAGTATCTATTTTAAAATAATATTTTTCTAAAAACTTTTAAAAAATGATATTTTTTTTAATAAAAACCGTATGAAAATTGGACAAAAAAACCTGACCTCTGTATTTTTGTAATTCTTTTTGGTTTTTATAAGTAAAAGTGTTAGAAACCCACAAAAGAACGGTCTCGTGGCAAAATGACCCAATTTTGAACCCATTTAAGTAAATGTCTGTTTTTTCAAATATCTTAACAAAATGATTATATCAGTGCATATATAGGGTAAAATAGTATATACCCAATATAAAAACTAATATATTCTGTACATAAACTAAAACTGGCATATCGTAAATATACCAAGTGTAAAATACATATACTCAATTATTTAGATATAAAAAGACAAAAATGGACTTTTACTAAAACGTAAGTGTGAAAGAGAGACTCTAATCTCCCACATAATTTCCCATCAAAAAGTATAAAAGAATGAGTACAAGTCAAAATCATCTTATGCTTAGTGGGCGAGAAATTAGGCGAAATATGCTCCTTAATACCCCTATTTTGGCTCGTATGCACAAGTTAAAAAATATTTTAAAAATATGTGTGCAGACGAAAATACCCTTACTAATATCTAAGAGAAAATATGCCTCATTTTCAAAAGAGTGTCTGTCATTCTCTTTAATCAAGCCGAAATCTCTTATCCTTCATGCCATCAAACTCGTTTTCATATCTGAAAAAAGGAGAAAAAATAATTTGAGAAAAAAATCTTGTTTTCATCTCTCATATTACCGTCAAACTCATCATTTTCCTCTATTCTCTCTTCATTCTTCTCCAATTTGTTCTGGGTATGGTTTGAAATAATATATTATCAAATTTCGAGATGTTATGAGGTCATTTATGTGTTAAAAAATCATTTTTAGGTTAATTTTTACAAGTTTTAACAAAAAATCACGAACATTTTCGATGCTTTTCGATGATTTTTCGATTATATTTCGATGAAAATTATATTCTCAGTAAAATTTCGATGAAAATGGTATTTTTGATAAATTTCGATGCAATTTCGATGAATTTTCGATGCATTTTCGATGATATTTCGATGAAAATGATATTCTCAATAAAATTTCGATAAAAATAGTATTTTTGATAAATTTCGATGCAATTTCGATGAATTTTCGATGCATTTTCGATGATATTTCGATGAAAATGGTATTCTCAATAAAATT
>JXTC01000275.1:257578-306175 GCA_002914845.1 Trema orientale
ATGACTTAAAAATTTTTATCGCTTGTAGACGGTAGCATATTTACCATTATACCCCTGGTAAATTATTCATTTACCACTACTAAGAGGTGGTATATCATTTATTTACCATGACTTAAAAAATTTTATCGCTTGTAGACGATAGCATATTTACCATTATACCCTTAGTAAAATACTCATTTACCACTACTAAGAGGTGGTATATGATTTATTTACCATGACTTAAAAAATTTTATCGCTTGTAGACGGTAGCGTATTTACCATTATACCCCTGATAAATTACTCATTTACCACTACTAAGAGGTGGTATATTATTTATTTACCATGATTTTAAAAATTTCACTTATAGATGGTAGTATATTTACCATTGTACCATTGGTAAGTTACTTATTTACCACTACAGAAAGAGGTACATCGCTTATTTACTATAACCTCAAAATAAATATCACTAATTTACCACCAATATACAATGGTATATTAACTATTGTGCCTTTATTAAATTACTTTTTTATTAGTTATGAAGAAAAAGGAGAGTCCCCAAGTCTGAGCGAGCAAGTAGGTGAAAGTAAATTTAATATTAAGAAGTATGAATGAAAAAAAGAATATCTTTGTTCATAGAATTAAAAATGGATATTTAGTGAACATGAGCTCAAAAAAGGGGCACTTTTGTTAAAGCCCCCGTTTTTAAAAAAGAAATATATATTTATTTAAGTAAATCATTCATAAATCATTTATTTACCATCATTTTTCCTCAAGTAAATCACTAATATACCACTATTTTACCACCATTTTTCCATCAAGTAAAATCACTGATTTACCAATAATTTACTACTATTTCTTTTTTTCTCATGTAAATCACTTATATACTATTAATTTACCAACACTTTTCCACTCAAGTAAATAAATATAATAATACTCTTTTCCAAAATCAGGAATTACAGGACAACGGACAGCTTATGTAATGCATCATAGTTGATTTCAAAACAGAACTTTTAGTCTCTATCTCGTGATCTTCATGAATTATGATTCCCTTCTTGTGTCTCAGCAGCAACTGCACTGTCAGGGATAGTGCTAGATCTGCAATTATGGCAAGTCCAATAATAATATAAACTGAACCAAATACAATAGTCACTATCTCGATTAGAAATATCAGGGGATAATACTTGTTGCCTCTTCTTGGCTCAGCTGTAAGTCTATAACCAGTGTAAGAGGCCCATGCAAGCATGAACATTGTGATCAAGGTCACAATGATGCGACTGATAATTGTGCTAACTGGCTTCATCTCTCCACCTGCTTCATTAATATATTTCTATTTTTTTTAAAAAAAAGGAAAAAAACCTTACGCATCGAGAAAATGGGCATGGCAAACAAGATAATTCCAACCAAGAGAGGCATACAAATCTACGCAACTCTTCAATTGGTTCTCGAGAATCGAAACCCAAGCAAACAAAACCACAATTCCTTTGAAGTCAGAGAGCTCTTTTCATCCCCAATAGATACCACCACCACCACCCCACATAGCTCCTTAAAGCTTCTGCGAACAATAATTTCTAAAAGAGAAATATGGATTTTTCTTTTTGCGGAAAATTCAATTCAATTCAAATTAGAGGTTGATAAATTCTAGGACTATGGAAAATTTGAGCTGGAAAATGATGGATGAGAGAGAGAGAGAGAGAGAGGAGAATTGGCCGAAAATGAGGAAAAGGATGGAGCTTTTTACCAGGGGACGAAAATGAGGCTGAAAGTTTGGGTTGGCAAGAAAGTCCAAGATGAAGCTAAGACAATCGGAGGCCAGCGAGAAGTAAAGAGGATCGCCAGAGGTTGGAGAATTGGCCGGAAAGCTTGGCCGGAGCTGAGTGTTGGTGAAGCTGTTTGTTTCCTAGGAAAATTGCCAGGGAAAATCGATTTCTTACCAAGCACCAAGAAGAAGTCGGAATTGTTTTTCTTTTTTCTCTCTCTCTAAACCACTAGTTATTTTTTTCCTCATTTTTCTAGTTAAAGAACATAAGGGTAAATTAGTAAAAGTAACTCCAATAATTTTAGAAAAGAGATATAAAAGTTAAAACTTTAAAAAGGGAGCATATACTTACACAGAATGCCAAAAAGAGGTATCTCATGTTGTTTCCTCTTTAGTAAATGCGCCTTATTAAAGGCCCAAAAAAAGGGCACGTGTGTTTCCAATTCTCATTAGAGCTACAAATATGGGCCAAACCAAACAGACCGGGCCGTGATCCACAAATTTGGCCCAGGCCCAACCCAGCTCAATACTAGTCATAGCCCGCAAATTCGGGCCAGGCTGGGCCAAGGTGGTGAGCCCACCAGGCCGGCCCAGCCCGTGGGCCTGTTTTTATGTTTTCTTTTTTAAAAAAAATCTTTCCCTTTTCGTAATTATTATTAAAAAAAATATTATTTTTACGAAATAATACTGGCCCGATTTTGGTCCAGCCCAGTACTTAGCCATCGAGCTATAGGACCGAGCTTCCCTTTAAGATTTTCGGGCAAGGGCGGCCCGAATTTCCCTTTGGGCTTGAACGTGCCAGACCAAGCGACCCATATTTGCAGTTTTAGTTCTCATATGCTCAATTTAGCAGACAACAAATGACATTAATAAAACGTTCAATAAATGCGGTAAAATATACTCGAGAGAGGTGACGGAGTCCCATCCTCGAACCATATAGGGATTGCACAAGTCCCTTCAACTACTTATAAAGAAGATCTAATTTTACAAGCAATAATTGGAACTCTTCTAATTCAAGACAAGCTGCAAGAAAATGTGCAGTTTTTCAATCCATTTACCCGAGAATCTAATTCTCCACAAATGTTGAGCACAAGATATCATTAATCGATCAAAATGCTGAGATGAACTTTTGAATCTTAGACTGTGCCCGCTCCTTTTCTTCTAATCCATCCATATCACCAATGTTTTCATGATACTCCTGTAATAACCAAAAGCAAAGACATAAAACTTCAAATAAATTAAACGGACACAAGGCACCAGGGAAGTTTAGAAAGGAAAATCGGAAATTACCCTAGCTACGCACAAGATTACATGTACAGCTGTACTCAAACTATTATTTAGCAAGAATCTAAAATACTGATATAGATATTAATCATTATGGTTAAAAACTAATCTCATCAAATATGGCTAGGCATGAATGCAACCTTTTTAGAAGGTCAATTTTCCTAAAAGTTAAGCCCCGATATAATACTATCAATGCCTGAGACATAAAATGGCCCAAGCCTTTGTGATGACTAGAGAATGCATTTAAAAAGGGATTTGAACCATTATCTTCCTATTTTGTTAATTTCTTAGAAAACCATCGTTCTCCTGACTTCTTGAGCCATTACGAGGTGGCTCAATATTGTTATATCCATCAAGCAATTTTTCTGATGAAAACCCGAACAATTTGGAATTCATGTTCGAGGAATGGTGCTGACTAATCCAAGAATTTTATCCATAAGTAGTCTATAATTCCTAGTCCAACTACTTCTAAATAAGAAATGGTACTCCTATAGGTTGAATCTAAAAACTCTGTTAACCACACAAGCATATCAAAAACACTAGATAGAAGACCAACCAAGTTTCAGAGGCAGAATAATAGAGGGTTCTGTGATACAAGGGTTCGGGTTGCAAGTAATTGCAACCATAGACTTCAATCAGATTCGTATCTATCGAGAGGTGTGTATTGGCAGCTCACATGGTGTGAGCTCCATATGTATACATGTGCCTCCATATGTATACATGTGCACTTAGCATGGGCAAAAGAATTATATTTATGCCATGTGCACTAAGCATGGGCAAAATTATATTGGCAGTCAATGTGTGTGATCTGATTGTATACTTTGCTAACTAAATATTCCTATGTAAGAATAACCTAGAGAGTTATTTATATATATGTATAGTGTTGTACCGAATAATGACATAGAAGAATGATATTCTCGTATTCTAGCATAGTATCAGAGCCGAATTAAAGACTCCTAGGAACCATTTCTTTTTCAGCTTTCATTGCTGAACATAGCACTCTGTTTTCCCATGTTTTTGTGAATCAAAACAGAGCATTTTTTCAGCTTCGTTTCTGCTGATCTCTTCTTCTATCTCAGCCTTCCTCGCTGATTGTATAACACCTCTTGTGTCCATATACATCACCAAAAATCATTAACCTGATCATAAAAAAGGTTTTGCAGTTTTATTCTCTTCCAAATCCTTAATACCTTAAATAATATCTTGCTGGTATTCAACTGATTTATCACATCTGAATTTGTCTTACAAATCAGCATTTTTTCTTCTAAACCTCCAGCTTTATCATGTCTGAAACCTCAGAAACTACACAACCCATAACATCCCCAACCACCGAAAACCATAATACTTTCACTGGAGAATTACATAATGTTCAGCCTGGTCTACGACTCAACGGAAAAAACTATTTGAAGTGGTCTCAATTTATTCAGAGCTTCTTGAAGGGGAAAGGAAAATTGATCCATCTTCTTGGGACAGGTCCGAAGCCAGCAGATCCGAAGTTTGCTGCATGGGATGAAGAAGATTCAGCTGTGATGTCCTGGTTATGGAATTCCATGACACCTGAGGTGAGTGATGCTTGTATGTTTTTGAAAACAACACATGAGATATGGGAAACTGCAAGCAGACTATTCAAGGGTTCGTGATGCAGCTCAAATTTATGAGATCAAGATGAAAATCTCTACTATAAAACAAGGTAACAATTCAGTTGCTGAATATGGTCAGACTTTGCAAAGTCTGTGGCAGCATTTAGATCATTATGAGTGCATTGAATGAAATGCAGCGAAGATGCAACTCCCCACAAACGTTACATGGAAAAAGAGAGAATTTACAAGTTTCTTACTGGTTTGAATGCTGAATTCGATTATGTTCGTGTCCAAGTTTTGGCTATAGAACTCCCCTCACTAAATGAGATAGTGGCCACACTCCGAGGGGAAGAAGGACGTAAAGCAGTGATGATGGAACCTCAAATAATGGAGGGATAAGCCTTGATTGTCAAATGTGCAAATACTCGAGGCATGAAACCAGACCAGTAACAAAACAATTATTTTGGCAGAACAGGAGATATCGGACTGTTGGAGTCTGGTTTTAAAAAATGTTCTCCATGTCCCTAAGCTATCAACTAATCTTGTTTCAGTTCACAAACTTACAAAAGATTTGGATTGTGTAGTAACCTTTTCTTCTACACTTTGTCAAATTCAGGACCAGGGCATGGGGAGGATGATTGGACTTGCTGAGGCAAAGAATGGGCTCTATGTCCTTGAGGAACCTAGTGAACAAAATAGCACAAAGAATCAGATTCCTTTGTCTTTATTCTCTAAATTGTCTCTTTCAAATAAAAATCAGATTTGGTTACATCATTTTCGTCTTGGTCATCCTTCTTTCAGTACTCTGAAGCTTATGTTTCCTTGTTTGTTTAAGGGATTGGAGTCAAGTATGCTTCATTGTGAGGTTTGTGAACTTGCTAAACATAAACGAACTTCTTTTCCAATCAGTAATACAAGAATGACATTCCCTTTTGCTCTTATCCATAGTGATATTTAGGAACCTTCTCCAGTCCAAAATATTTCTGGGGCTTGTTGGTTTGTTTCTTTTATTGACGATTGCACTCGAGTAACATGGGTTTGTCTCCTAAAACAGAAATCAGATGTGAGCTCTAAATTTCAGAATTTTTTTCAAATGGTTAAAAACCAATTTCGAGTAGATATAAAACGGGTTCGCTCTGATAATGCTTGGGATTATTTTAATCAAATATTATCCCCATTTTTTTTAGCCAAAGGAGTGATTCATGAGTCTTCTTGTGTCAACACACCACAATAAAACGGGGTAGCTGAACAAAAAAATGGTCACCTTCTAGATGTAACCCGAGCCCTTCTTTTCCAAAAAAACAATCCAAAAAATTATTGGGGAGAAGCTATCTTGACTGCTACACATCTGATTAATAGACTACCTTCTCGAGTCCTTGATTACAATAGTCCGATGCAACTATTTTCAAAATTCTTTGCTGACTTCAAAATGACAAATCATTTGACTCCTAGAATTTTTGGGCGTGTGTCGTTTGTCCATATTCATTCCAATAATCGGAGGAAACTTGACCCTAGGGCTCTTAAATGTGTTTTTGTTGGATATTCATCTACACAGAAAGGGTATAAATGCTACCATCCAATAACGAAACGTTTTTTTGTCTCTGCCGATGTCACATTTGTTGAAAATGAAACCTATTTTCTTAATCCTTATCTTCAGGGGGAGCCATCATTCATGGAAGATAAGGATTCAGATTGGTCTTTAATTGATCGTTCACCTTTCCCATCCTTACACACCCCAATAAACGAGTCATCCGCTCCTATTGAGTTAGCCACTCCTAATCCAATAGAGACAGATAAACAAATTCAGAGTGCTATCCGTCCATTGCAGGTATACTCAATTAAGAGAAATAAAGCTGCTCATCGAATCTTACAATACTTGAAAGGTACTCCAGGAAAAAGAGTGTTGTTCAAAAGAGGTGAGAAGCTAACTCTGAAGGCTTACACTGATACGGACTATGCTGGATCAGTAGATGACAGAAGATCAACCTCAGGCTATTGTACTTTTCTTGGGGGCAATCTTGTGACTTGGAGAAACAAGAAACAAAATGTAGTTATAAGATCAAGTGCAGAAGCTGAGTTCAAAGCAATGGCATTGGGAATTTGTGAACTTTTGTGGGTAAAGATAATCTTGAAAGATTTGAAGATAACTTGGGAAGGACCGACGAAGCTATACTGTGATAACAAGTCAGTAATAAATATTGCACACAATCCTGTGCAACATGATCGTACTAAGCATGTAGAGGTAGATAGACACTTCATAAAGGAGAAGTTGATAAGTGGATTAATCTGTACACCATTTGTGTCTACTGAGAGGCAACTTGCAGATTTGTTAACTAAAGGCTTAAGTGGGTCTACATTTCAGTCTATTATTACCAAGCTGGGAATGGACAATATCCACTCACCAGCTTGAGGAGGAGTATCCAGAGAAGTGTATTGGCAGCTCACATGGTGTGAGCTCCATGTGTATATATGTGCACTTAGCATGGGCAAAAGAATTATATTTATGCCATGTGCACTAAGCATGGGCAAAAGTATATTGGCAGTCAACGTGTGTGATCTAATTGTATACTTAGCTAATTAAATATTCTTATGTAAGAATAACCTAGAGAGTTATTTATATATATGTATAGTGTTGTACCGAATAATGATATAGAGGAATGATATTCTCGTATTCTAGCAGTATCCACACAAGCATATCTCTGTAACTTATTTCTAGTTCAGATCCAATGTCGGTTGATTGTTTCTCAATACCAAAAGGGGGAAAAAAAAAGTGTGGATAAATAGAAAAGGCATCAGAACCCCTATAGTTCCATAGCACAACTACGCCTTTAAAATACAATAAATGCTGTGGTATTACAATCTATATGGTTGAAACTGCATCAAATTTGAGCATATGGGACACTAAAGAGACAGATTTTGAAGCATCATCCTTTGAAACATAACAAATGAAAAGTACACTAAACTCTGAAACAGGAAATTTGGAAAATTTGTTGATTAGCATTAATATATCTGATTAGAGAGTACAAATACCTGAAGTATATCCTTAATATGATTCTTAGTAAGTTTCTGTTGCTTCAATAGTAGTTCAATCCTTGCTTTCATTTGATGGTTCCTGTAAAGAGATAAAAAGCACGAACAAACAACAGCACTAAGCTAGTATACCATTAACTAATATAGCTCCTCTATAGAGTCAGGTGTGTGTGCTTGCGTCTGTTTATGTATGTTTATAACTGTGACAAGCACTTACTCGGAGCACCAAAGATGTCCCAGAATAACAGCTATCAACTGCATCAGAAAATAAGGAGGGAAGAATTAAGGCTGTACAAAAACAATATTGAATATCATATCGAAAAAAGGAAAAAAAAAAAATTGCTTCAGATTGATCCTATACCTGCATTTACCCAACTATATAAAAGACTAGAAACGAAGACTCGTCTTTTTAATTCGAAATCATAAGAATTTCCAAGCAATATCATCCGAGGTTTTGAACAAACGTCCAAACTGGTTATCCAAAAGGGGTAACCATGATCTACCTTTGAGATGTTTTCAGTAGGTTGTGGCAGCGGTGGAGTTGAAGAGGATAGAATAGAAGCCAGATGATGCAGAAAAAGACGAGAAATGAGAGAATAGGAAGATCAAATAGAAACAAACGGAATTGAGAGAGACAAGACAACAAAATAGATTTCTATAGAGACTTCGAGAGATTAAGGGTCTCATTTAGAGAGAGAAAGAGTACAGCAAAGAGAGAAAACTTGATAATTCAATAATTCATTTATATCAAGTCTTCTAACAAAAACATAGCTAAGCCTATGTACAGATAGGCAAACAAACACAACTGGAAAAAAAAAAAATCGGAAACCAAACAAGAATAGGAAATTAAATACAATCTGGATAGGTAATTCTAATGAATAAATATTATAACATGGAATAATAAATCTAAACAGAAAGTATATAAAATGACCTTGTATTTCAAAATTATTTTTTTTATAAAATCTCGTGTTTTAAGAAATATGGGAAAATCTTTTTGAATTTATTCATTATTTTTTTTAACAAATAACTTTGTAATTTCACTATTTTTAAAATTTGACCCCCTCATATCATCAAAATTAGGGAAATTGATGGAAATTACCCCTAATAAATGGTAGATTTAGATTTAAAATAAATTTAAAAACTGTCTATACTAATTTCCAAATAACATTTCGATTTTTCAAGTAGCATCATAAGTGATAAAGTAGTTGCTAAACAATTTTCTATATTTCCAAACAGAGTGAAAATATAAATAAACCTAAACCTAAATCTACTATCCACTAAGAGTAATTTTGTTATTTCTTATTAAGTTCCCCAATTTAGTTTATATGAGAAGGTCAGCTTTCAATAATAGTCAAATTACAAAACTTTTTGTAATAAAAAATCCAGTTGAAAGGGGGTTTCCACATTTGTTTTAAAACACAGGGAGTTTGGTTAAAAAAAAGAAAGGAAACAAGATCATTTTTATGACGTTTTCTCTAAATCTAGATAATCATAATTGACAATACCAATAAAACCTAATTATTATATTCCTTTTCTGCATCTCCGGATGAAGACAAGAAATTGTTTCCCCATTTAGCACAGGATTTTCAGGTACAGCTACAGCAGAAGATGTTATTCACTTATTCTTCAAAGTTGATAGTAGAGAAGACATTAATATATCAAAGGGGCATAGACAAGCTACTTTACTTTACTGATTCATTTGGAGTGCTTGATGGTTTAAATATGACTCCAAAGGAGACAGGATGCAGTAGTTAATTTTCTCATCGTTAGAAGCACAACTCTTTAAGAACTATTCTCCTGTTGAATTTGAAACTCGGAGAAATTTGATTAATAACTCTCTTAATCAGATATTTGTGAAGTTGTGTTCATTAAAATTTCTCCTATCTGCTTATCACCCGATTGACACCACCCTTTGATAAACACATGCAACATCTTCTACAGTGAATCAGATGATCAGTAAACATCTTTTATCCCAATTCATTTCTCCTACCACTACCAGAAATGGTTATCTTTTTGCTTCTTCCATTTCATTGAATTTTCATTACTGCAGGAAGCAATTTGCGTAAATCTCTACTTATCTAACCTCCCTCCTTTTTCTTTTGTAATTCTTTTTGGATGAGTTAAAACAGCCTAACATAAGTCTTGAAGAAATGTTCGCGAATAACTCTCATTTTGGTTTTTAATTCTTTTTGGATGAACAAAACAAGCCACATAAATTTCGAAGAAATGTTCATAAACAAGAAAAGTAACAAATTGATAAATAACAGACACATACCTGAAGGGTGTAAAGTCCAGATTCTAGCTTCATGTTGTACTTTTCTTCTTCATCCATCTGCATTATGGATAAAAGAATCATACTTACGATCATAGGGGAAAAAATTAAGGACCTAACAAACAATGGGTTAAAATAAGAAGTAATAACCTCTAAATCATCAAATTCAAGGTTGTTTAGCCGCTCAGTTTCTGCTTTAACTCGATCGGAATATCTTGAGTAAAAGATCAGAAAAACATAGTAAGAGCAGAAAATAAAAGTCCACAAAGCTATCACTCCAGAAATAGAAAAACACTCAAGTAACAAATGAGCCAGTCCACCTCATGTAGAGTTCCATAAGCCGGTCTATCTTTTCACACTCATTTTCCACAAACTTACTAAGCAATCTTTCCCTTCTAGAACCCCTCAGAATTCCACCTGGAAATATATAGATAAAGCAAGATTATTTAAGATCTACCGTCATAGAGAAAAGGATATCTATAATAATCAAAAATTGAGATGTTCATCCAGACATCAAATAGATTCAGATCCGTAAGTAGCTTAAAGGAAAAAGGGAAAAACCTCTCATTTTATTGGCAGTAACCAGCTTTATCTAGGCAGACTTAGAAGCCTAAATTGTACCTGATGCTTCTCGGATATATATCACAGCTACAGGAAATGCTAATGGATTATGCAACTTAAAGCAGATACTGAAGGAATTTAAGTGATGTAGAATCGGAGGAGAAAACAGAAGAAAGAAGAGATGGAGAGATGGACAAAAATTAAGACGGATTAGAGAGACAAATGAGAATCAAGAGAGGGAATTTAGAAAGAGAGGGAACAATAGAGAGATTCACTTATTCGCAGTCTGACCAAGCACTGAACAAAAAGGCCTATTTATTGATAGGCAAATAAAAAAGTCCTCAATCAACTAAGAAACTAATTATAAGAATTTAAAACGTAATAAAACCCTAATTACTCAAACAAAAGAATATATAATGATATTCATAAAAATATCCTAGTCAATAATAAAAATATAAATCCTAATTAATCTCTAACTATCTTAGATTTCTTGTTCTGCATCATTAAGTAAGTTAATGCAGATTTGATGGTCTAGAATACATCTAATCGAAATCTACCCATGCATCAATGGAAGAGGTTCAGATCCTTTTAAGTAAATATCAATCCCGCTTATATGGGAATCTGTAAACCAAATCAAGGAAGAGATAACTTACACAAACACAGAATAAGAATCCAAGAGAACAAGCTTTTTTCTTCTATTTTATAAATTTAACATGCTGTGAGATAATAAGCAATGAACGACAGAGAGTAAGTGTTTATTCGTCAACATTTAAGGGGAGAAAAAGTATATACCATAGTGCAAACCACAGTAGCAAAACTAAACAAGAGTAACCCATGCATCAATGAAAGAGACCAAATCAGTCAAGTAAATATCAATCTCACTTATAAGGCATCCGTAAACCAAGTCAATAAAAAGATAACTCAGTGATTTTGCTACCACAAAATAATTATTCCAGAGAAACTGACTCTTTTCTTCTATTTCTAAACTTAACATGCTGTCATGAAGGATCCAGAGTAAGTTTTATTCATTAACATTTTAGGGGTAAAAAAAGCATGTATCAGAGTGCAAACGAAGAGGGGAAAACTTGTCAATCACAAGCAATAATAGTCACAAAACCTTGTGATATGAATGGAACCTATAGGTTTACTTGCCTGCTTACCAAATAATGAAGCGAGCAGTGAAATAAGTCTTTCTTCCAACTCCTCGTGATAGCGCTCTTTCTTGTTCCTTTTGTTAATTGGAATCTGCAAAGTATAAGTGATAATGTGTTAAAACGGCTTACAATGAGTAATCGGGCACTTAATAAGTTAAAGCGTATCTGTGGGTACAAAGCTCGGGTGCAAACATAAGATCACGCATAGCTAAATAATGCACCCAAACATCATTGTGACCTCTTAAACTTAATAACTGAATATTCCAGGATCACCATAGAAGAGATAATTCAAATATATGTATTAAAAAAGTTATATGATATAAGAGAGAAGCAATCTGAAACAGAATCCTAAGAGGCTCCATAAAGACAAGACAGAATGAATGAAGGGGGACCATAACTAAAAATATTGCCCTTTCTTTTTTCTTTTTTTTTTTTAGTACTTTTCCTTGCACTAAAATCTGCAATCTTTGAGAGGCTCCTCTAGCAGATTTTTAACCCATGTGGATTAGGTCGAGAGCAGATACAGTCCCCCCAGCTTACTTCTCCACTTCTTCATACTTGATCCATCTTTTATAGAGGATCACACCCTTATTTTTCTGAAACCTAATTCCTCCATCTTCATTTAGATGTCAAAAGGCATGAACTTTTAAAGCCTAATAAGGTGTCTAGTATCTACTCCTTTCTTACACCTCCATCCTTCATTTCCCACACATTCTAGATTTTTGTAGCATAAACAATGCTCAAATGTACCAATCCGGACCCATCAGCAATACAGGAAGCGGGCTCCCCAATGTCAAAAACCATCCAAGATAGACAATAAAGAACTCAAATTCAAAAGTTTCCCCATCTGTAAGGTGTAATGAACAATCAAATTAAAATTATCATCAAATGCAGTCGAATGAACGTAAAAAGGAAAGTGAAATGGAAATATTACGATCCTAATAAGATGATGAAGTCCTGGATAGGAAGAAGAGAAAGAGTTGGACAACAACCCCCCCACCCCCAAAAAAAAAAAAAAGAGGGCAAATGAATAGAATTCCCACCACCCACCTAAATGCTCTTCCACGGGCTTTCTCGTGGAACTAAATCACCCTCCACCATAAAAAATCTCAAAAGTCATTTTCCAAACTCCCTTATTCCATTCTATTAGTCAACTACCAGTGGTACCAAATGATCTTCAAAGCCCACACCATCCATTCCCAAAAAAATTACTCATGAAGGAAAACCAATTGGCGATTTGTGAGAAACTAAACAAAGCAAAAAGGAACTAGTCTACCTAATGATCTTCCAGTTAATATTATTTTACAACTTCCCAACAACGGATGAATTATTTTTCTTTCAAAAAGCTTGTTCCGAATTCTAGTTCTATTCTAAACATAATGAACTGAAATAGGTCAGTGCAAAGGATGCATTGCAATCTGTATACTTGCTCCATATATAATAAAACACTGCTTAGAAGCTGGAATATGGCAGCATATGCTACTAAAACGAAAACTTGATCACTCGACGATTAAACCAAGAATTTTGATGTTTTAACTAAGCAACTAGATAGTATCATTCCCTTATATAGATGCTAAAGAAAATTAGAAATTAAGAAAAAGATAAAAACCTCCTTCATAACAGATAGGAGATCCATCAATCCTTTTATGAAACAAGTCACTCTTTTACAAACAGAGTAAAAGATTAGGTAGGAATAGGATTAAAAGAGGCAGGTTCATGTGCATGTGCTGGTATTAATACCCAATGATGAAACACATTGCAGGATCTACTTCATCAAAAAATACCTCATCTTTGAGATGATTTACCCTATATAAATATAGGGCAGAATTATTGTACGAAGCATTTGTGCACCATAAAATCTACGATCAGAACAAACTAACTTCAAATTAAAATCTAAGGCAATTCCTATCTTCTTAGCTCTCTGTTTTTCATTTGAGGCAGCAATTAAAAAAAAGGAAGAATAACAAGAAGAAAGTACTTGCCTTACCCATAAATGCAGCAAAAGCCGTCTTCAACCCCAAAACATCAACAAAACGTTCGCAGGCAGGCGGATACTTCGTCATAGCAAAATCGAGCGCCCTTATGGCCGACCCATAAGCCGATTTCTTCTGTTTCATGATAATGATCATCAACTCCACCCCTTCAGCCTTCACAAACCTCTCCTTGTTCTCCAATGGCATCAACAAACAACACAAGCAATCGAACAAATTCTCCAACATCTCAGCTTCGTCGGGGTTCTTAGGATCCTTCGACTTGTACATGGCCACCGCCTGAAGCAAAACATCAACGCCATTCATTTGTCCCAACTTCTTCTGGTTCTCCGAGCTATTCTGCAGCAAAATGGCCAGTATCTCCGACGCGTACTGCTTATTACTATCAAACTCACGGACCTTAATCTTCCCCAGAAGCCATTTCAGCAACTTGGTCCTCTCGACCACCATTTCCGCCACAGCCGGCTTCACTTCAATCAAATTCTCAATTGTCGCCAACGTGTTGTAAACTGCAGCCATCTCATCGGGATCGGTGTCCGAAAGACGATGCAAATTCTGGACAAGAAGCTCTAGAACATTGTTCTCAATTAGGGCATCGACGAGTGCCCGAGCAGGCTCATCATTGTCCTCAAGAATGTCCTCGTCGGTCAAGTCCTGGAGCAACTGAACAACGTCGATGGCAATGTCGGTGTTTTCATGGCCAAGAAGATTGAGGATGGAGGGGATGGCGTTGAGGCTAACGAGTTCAGGGTAAAGCTCGGGACCGCCGGCCAGGACCTTGAGCTTCTGAAGCTCTTCATGGAGCTCAAGCTCGGAATCGGCGAAGCGATCTGGCTGGTTCGGGTACTTGAGGCGGGCGGCGATGTTGTCCTTGAGGCGGCGCTCGAAGGAGAGGACGAGCTTCTTTAGGGTTCGGAGATCGAGCACTTCGACTGAGCTTTGGGATTTCTCCACGGCCTCCAAGAGGAAAAGGTCGATGTCGTTTGAGGCATCGAGTGGTTGTGAGGAGGAGTTGGAAACGATTTCATGTCGTTTGCGTTTGGCGCCATGGTTCCAAGAATCGGCGACCTCCATTAATCCCCTTCTGCCGTGTTAAGCGTTTTTCCGGTCTAGCATTGGTATATTGAGGGGTAGGGTAGTAGGGGAGGACGTATTAAAAACACACGACATTGTGGGCTGGAACGGGTGTTTTCCGAATGGGCCAGGCCTCGAGGACACACAAGCAAAACCGGGACTGAAAAAAAAAAGGGGCGTATAGCAATCTGTCCAAAATGTGGCCCAAAACTTATGGATCATATAGAAATAATGACCAAATTTTGGGTTCAATTTAAGTAAATGTCCCTTTGTCAAATGCTATAGCAAAATGTCCGGTATATATGCTTATATACCAAGTATAAAACTTTATATACTAAGTATAAGAAAGTATATACCTAGCACATTTTAGCACAGCAACTAAAATTGGTAGATATGTTTATCTACCAAGTATAAAAATATATATACCTAGACATTTAGCTATAAAATTTAAAAAGTGGACATCTACTTAATCAAATTTAAAATATTGGTCATCCATCTAAATTTCTCAAAAAAAAGGTTTTGGACACTTATACCTATTTTTCAAACAATAATACCAAATTTACGACCTTTCAAAAATAATAAAAATCCGTACGACCCTTTTATGGCATTTTTCTAAATACTTTAAAAGTTAGAAAACGCGGTGGCATTTTAGTAAATAAGTCATCTTTTTTTTTTGGTTTCCTGGAAACTAATTTAGTTTCTTATTAGCGGAATGTTCTGTAAGTAAGCAAATCACAGGAAACCGCAAAGGTTTCTTGGAAACCAGTTTGGTTTCCTTTAGCCGAAAGCCATGTACGTAAGTAAATCACAGGAAAGCATAAAGGTTTCCTGGAAACCATTTTGGTTTTCTTTAGCCGAATATCCTGTACGTAAGTAAATCACATGAAACCATGAACATTTCTGGGAAATCATTATGATTTCCTTTTTGCAGAATGTCCTGTAGCTAAATAAATCACAGGAAACCATTGTGGTTTCCGAATATCCTGTACGTAAGTAAATCACATGAAACTATGAACATTTCTGAGAAACTATTGTAGTTTTTTTTTTACAGAATGTCCTGTAGCTAAATAAATCACAGGAAACTATCGTGGTTTCCTTTTTGCAGATTGTCCTGTAGTTAAGTAAATCACAAAAAATCACAAAAATTTTCTAGAAACCATTATGGTTTCTTTTTCAAATCACAGAAAACAATGAAAGTTTCCTGAAAGCTATTGTGATTTTCTTTTTGAAGAATGCTCTGTAGCAAGAATTAGGTAAGGCATTGAACAAGGATGTTGAAAAATATGATCAAGTTCTCAAATTAAGTAATTATATTTTTGAAGTAAAAGCAACAGAAATATATAGGTTTTTGGATTCTGGCAACTAGTTTCCAATAATCAAATTGGTTTCTAGTAATTAATAATTGATTTAACCAAATAGTTCTACTGTTTATGATAGAAACTAATTTAGTTTTCAGTTTTTATTAACTAAATAGTTATGATATTTATGGTGAAAACCAATATAGTTGTTAGTTTTTAGTAACCAATTTGGTTTCTAGTTTCCAAAAATCAATTAGTTTATGAATTCTAATAATAAATTGGTAATTTGTTTTAAGAGTGATCAGCTACAAGTAAACTAGTAGCAAAAAGAAACAAGAAAAAATGAAAATTCTAAGACGTTATTTGGTTTTTCTTAGCAAGAATTTATTATTTTTTTAAAAAAAGGTAGTACAAAAATAAGTAAAAGTTTGGACATAGTATTCTTAGTATTATTTATCAAAAGGTAGTACTAAGTGTCTTTTTCCCAAAAAAAAAAAGGTGAATTGACTTGGGTAACACTTAGTATCACATTTTTTATATTAAGCACCCGGTAAAATAAATTATTACTAATAGCAATTTTTATTAGTGAAATTCTGAAATTACCTTTCTCTAATCTCCACGCCATCTGTTTAGCTTATTCGCATTTCGACTTCTCTCTCACCACTTCTTTTAGACCTTCTCTGATCTGACGTCGGCTTTCTCCAACGATAGCTTCTTCTTCGACTCATTTGTTCAGTTTCATCTTTCTCCAGTTCGTATGTCCACCATAGTTCACCTCTCTTTTATGTATACAATGTGCATTACCAATCAAACATGTGGAGGTTGTTGTTGTGTGAACAAGAGCTAATTACTGAAATACAACTCTAAGTCTTAGATCTATGCTTTAGCTTTAGAGGAAACTATTTTCCTACTGGACATTTTATACTCACCTCCCACCCTTCCTTAAGTGGTGTTCAGTGTGACTTGGGTGATAAAGAGGATTAAGAAGCTACCTTTGACTATAATTCGTTGTCTTGGTAATGCTAAGAGCTTGGTGTTGTTGTACTGTTTGGATTGTTTGGATGTGATTTAGCATTGAACTGAGATTACTACTTTCTATTAAGTCTATGAACTTCATGCATGCCATTTTGGTCTTTGGTATTTATTGTAGATGATGATAGTGCTTGGACTTAAATTTGTTTTATATTTTTCAGTTATTATTCGATCTATATATAATAGTGTATACAAACTATGAGAGAGGTTCACGAGATGAAATTCAAAATATCTTATTTAAATGGATTGTTTATAAAATTGAAACGTTTAAGATCTTTTTAAAATAAATCAAGGAATTTCTCATCTTTGTGAAATTCCCCTTCTGTCACTAGTCCGGGCTTTAGGTCGTGACAAATACTCAAGAGAATGTCTTATCTAACTTCTAACAAGAAAAGAAATTGATTCTATATCTGTGAAATATTTTCTCGCTATTTTTAACTTTATATCTCCAAGATACAAATATATTAGTCTATGCATTATTACAATAACTTAATAAGGCTCTTTTTTTTTCCAGTTAAAAAAACAACCGGATACTACCCAGAGGTGTATCAGCCAAACTCGCATGGGTCCCTAGATCTCTCACCTAGCGTTGTAGAAACACGCCACCGATCTAAATTATTGTGATGCAAATTAAAACTCAAATGTGTGATCTTATAGTATGTATAACATGTAACTGAGTTCATAATAACTATGCATTAAAGATATAAACGAAATTATGCTTTAAAATCCATTTGGAAATGTTCTAGGATTTGCTGAAAATCGGGTAGCATAACGATTGTACTTTCTCAAAATCACAATTTTAAAACCTGCATAAAAATCATACAGTCCAATCCTAGAACAATCCAGTACTTCTCAATAGTCCACAAGTTCATTAAATATCCATTCGACTTTTTATATACAAAGGGTTTACTTGTTCCTAATATAATTTAGCATCGGTTCTTCTTTAGATCCTTTGTTTAACTTCGATAGTATAATATCATTTATTGCATAACTCTAATAAAAACAAGTATAAAAACTAGGTAATTGAGCATCTATCTCTATCGAGTAACGGGAATTCATTACCAAGGCTTATGGTAGCTCCCATGGGTCATTTAGAGGCTCGAAGGTTGAGTTAAGATCCAAAATCTCCTGCTTTGGGTGATCAAGTTTCAAACAAGAACCTAAATGCTCAAACCAATGTTGTCGTTGCAATTAGCACGTCTGAAATAGTTAGATTAGACATTAAACTTATTGAATTTTGAGTCTGTTGTGATCTCAAGTCTCGGCACGCAAATCAAGACAAACCTTGAGCACTTGTGCCTTGGTTTCAGTGCCCGGCTAAAACCTATAAGTGTTATATGTCAAAATTTATTTTCTCAAGCCCATTGATCACGAATTTCACCTCAAAAATCCATTCTGGTGTCTTTAACTCAATTTGAAAATTACAAACATTTTAAAGACTTATTTATGAAAATACTAACTTTCAGAATTTATTTATGAGAATACCAACTTTTCATTTGAAATGACTAAAATGTCAGATTCTGACTTTCAAATATGCCACTCTTTTCTTTGTAACTTATTCATACCAATTTCACCTCAGAATTTTCAATAATGATAACTCTGAAAAATAGTTATGAAAATACTTACTTTTTGTTAGGAAAATGGCAAAAAAAGAATTTCAAAATGTTCACTAGAGCTAGTTCTTGCAGGAAAATGGCTGAAAAATCTTGCCCACAAGCTGGATAGGCCGAGTGGGTGGCGAGGATGGCCACCCTTGGCCCTATTAGGTTGAAACGACGATGACGGAAGCTTTCCCTCACGGCTTCCTCACTCGCGCGAGCCGCCCAAAGCTTGCTGGGGGAACTGCGGCCACCGGCTGCTGCGGGGAAGTGGATGGATGATGTTGGGTGACCCGAAGATGGATGGGTTGAAGAAGGGAGAAGACGAGAGGAGAAGAGATTAAGGTCATGCATGATGGAAGAGAGAGAGAAAGTTAGTGATTGAGGAACTATTAGGAGAAAAAACGCTACTTGGCGGATCTTTAGTGGGTTCTTGACTTTTTTTAATTATGAAGTGTCCTTAAAATCTTAAATTCTATTTCAGTTTAGTCTCTAAACTTGTGTTTTGGCCCTAGTTCCCTCAATTTTCTTTCACTTAGACCCCAAATTCGAATTTAAGTTTATTCCTAGCCAATGTGTAATGAAAAAACAACCGACTTAAATATAAATTACCAAGATACCTTTATTAAAATCAAGTGGTTTTATATATCTTGCCTGAGCTCTCCTTCAACCTTGCTCTCAACGATTTCGGCTGCCCAAAATCGTCACCTCTCTCTACTTCTGACTCCTATCAGTCTCTCTTTCTCTCTGAATAAATTCTCGATATTAAAATCTAAAGTACATATTTTCTTGCTTTTAATCACTTCATCATATCTTTCAGATTCATGTATAAAAATATTGTTTCTTATCAATATAAATCTCTTATAAAATCTAATTGAAAACCATTTCAGGGGTAACTAGTTCGCCTAATTAATTTATAAAAGGGTATAATAGTAAACTCTAATCCCACAAAGAACCGTTCCCATAGTTTGTATTCACCATTAAATATAAATCGAATAATAAGTAAAAAACTATAGTACACATATGAATCTATGCATCATCATCGTCACATAGGTGCTAAACACTAATATGGTATATAAGCTTACAGATATAATCACTACATAATAATCTTGGTTAAATGCTAATCAAGTTCTCATAAATCCAAAAGAAGAAATTAACATCAATCTTGGTCCAATTCTCCCAGCATTATGAAGAAATTGATACTACTAGCTGAATGCCTCCTAAACTGCTACTGATCTCCAAGATAATACTGAACATCATTTGAGGAGGGAAAAAGAAAGGGAGTAAGCATGGAATGCCTAATAGGAAACTTAATTACCATTTTGGAAACTATTTTCTTTATAAAAGTCCCGGCATAGTTAGATATACTAAAAAACATTTACCAAATCATAGGTATAAACCAAATCCGGAAATCATTCATATATGAAAACATTTTTCAAAGTATGAAGTTCATTATAACATGCAGTCATGAATATAGTATAAATTAACTAAAGTATCATGAGCTTGTATTCTCTCATCACGTCTCAGAGTAGCCTGCACTAATGTGAACTAAGTACCCTGGACTCAACATACATGGCCATGTGTGTATGACCTCTATGTGGGTCTACGTTCTTTACACCGACGGTGAGGTTGCGCGGCCTCCCAACTAAAAAGTCTAGCGTAGATTTATATATTTTGCATCAATAGTGGGGTCCAACCACTAACTAAGTGAATCGTAATGCCTAAGACGACCTCATGTATGATTTTATAGTATGTGCAATAGAAACCATACAGTGCTTAACAAATCTAAGATGTGCTATGATTTTTATATAAAACTATTTTTGCCCTCAAATAACTGGCATCATACCGACTGCATTTTTTACAATCCCAGAATTCAAACCTTCCTAAGAATCATATACAATTATCCCAGAGCAGTTTTTAAATATCTCAAATCCACTAGGCAGTTTACAAAATCATTAAAAGAAATAAAATCGAAATTTCCCTATATATGTCAACATATTCAAATTTTATGCAAAACAGTACAAAAATAAGATAATTGAATCTCCTATCTCACCATGGTAGTTGCACGAGACTATCAAGGGCTCGTGGCACCCAAGAAAGGCCGAACGGAGGGCCGGTATGCAATTTCGAGCCTCAATCCGTTTGCTTGGGAAGGTGAGTTTTCCACCAGAGTTTTAAATGGCGATTCTGAGATCATGAGTGCATTCCTAGCCTTGAAAATAACTAGGTTAACTCTACAACTCACCTAATTACGTGTCGAATGAAACTCGACTGTAGGCATGCAAATCGAGGTAGGTCCCAAGCCTTGGTGCCTGGAAAGTCATGCTTGCAATGAAACGCATCAATGTTATATATCAAAACTCATTTCTCAATCTCATTAAGCTCAATTTTGGCATCGAAAATTCATTTTGGGGTCCCGAGGTAAATTTAACAAATTTATACCGAACTTTCGAGAAATGGTCATTTTGCCTAATTTGATTACAAAAATTCTACATTCCAGAAAGTATATTTTAAACTATTAACTTTTCCTTTGAAAAAGTTTTAAATCAGATTTTAATCTTCAATAATGCCAATCTTTTTCTTCTTATACTTTAATTATACCAATTCATACCAAAAATTACTTTAATATCACCATATTCAAGATTATTTCCAAAAATACCAAAAATCCATTTTAAAATGTCGAATCTTTATTAGAGCCGAGTTAAGAGATGAAATGTGTACCTTAGGAAAGTCGATGTCAAGATGAATCCAACGAGACCAGTTGGGGCTCCTGGGGTGGCGGGAGTAGGCGCAGCGGCAATTTGAACCCAGGCCTTTTTTCCTCCGTCGTCGGCAAACCAGCCCATTTCCAGTGATGCTGCTATAGTGGGTGTTGACGGAGGTTTTGTCAACAATGAATTTAGGGAATTGCGAGATGTGGCTTGTGTGTGAAAAGGATTAATAAAGTAAAGTAAATAAGGAGACACAAATTTTATAGTGGTTCAGCCCCAAAAAAGATGAGCCTACATCCACTTTTCTTCACTATTTTCTGGAGGATTACAAGAGTTTCTCGGTCTCAGGATGAGAACAAAGAAAATTACAGAATGAAAGTGTTTCGTGAAGAATGTGTATTCTAGTTTTTTTCGTGTCTTACAATGAGATTAAGCCTCCTTTATATAGATGAAGAAGACTTAAAGTTACCTAATTACATAAACGGGTAAGTATGTAATCAGAACAATACAATTATGGTAAAACACGATCGGGTAACATCCCTTGAACCAAATAAGAAAATTACTCGATCTCCATTAAGAAGCTTGTTTCCTTATCTCTGCCTATATTTTAAGCTTTCTCTTTTCGTGTTGATCGCACTTTGTCATCCGGAAGTAGTCGCATAATCAAATGAGGACATATGCGACTTTGAGAACAAAGTCACTTTCTTTTTCGCTGTTTACTAATATGGATTTACAATCGCATAACAATTGCCCCCTAGCTTCATTAGTCTTTAGGCTAAATGGAGCTTCCTACTCTGATAAGTGCGAGCTTAAGAATGCGATGTCATGAGGTCACCTTGAAATCTCTGAAAAGCCATCAAGTCTTAAATCGTACCTCTTCAGATCCACGCGTCCTTTCCCCTGACAGATGCATCCACGTGTTGTTCTCAAGGAATTAATACGGCTCGAGGCGACTCCTCCGTTTCTCGAACAGACACAATGATGACAATCATCAGCCGTCGTTTCAACTTGAAACGTTTCGGATATCAAAAATTAAATCCACTTTACCTATGCATTAAAGTCCCGCGCGAATCTCAGCCATCAGATTTTAAGAAATAAATCACTTGATCTATGGCTGTGATTTATCGAATCATTAAATATAAATGCCCTTTCCCTCTTCTCTTTCCTCATTTCATTTGTTTCAGAAATCCCAACCTTTCGTCTCCTTCTTCCATTTTTCTTTGAAGCTCGAGAGTACTCCGGCCACCTGCAGAGGTTTCTTCTCTATTTCTGGCGAACCATCTTCTTATCTCGGACGAATCATCAGAGCATTTCAGAATCTTCCTCTCGAAAAATCAAGGTCAATTCTTTCATCTTTTCTTTTTTATTCCTTGTATATCTTCTGTAGGATTCCTAAGAACCCTCTGAAACTATCATGATTGAAAAGAACCTGGAACTTTAAACACCCTATCTTCTTCCGAATTCATTATGGCCGAAAAGAACTTAGAATTAAGCATAGAAACTGGAAATTAGAGACAAAATAGAGAATCATAGGATTTTGATATTAGGCCATTTCCACATCTTTTTTGAATGCATAAGAGACCGGTTGAGTAAGACGAATCGAATGATGATAGTTTAGACAAACTCGCATATTCAAATCGAAAAATAGTTGTCAGCGCATATTCCTAGGGTTTGTAGCCCTAATTTGCCATATACTGCTCGCACATAGTGAGGATACCTGTAGAAAATGGACAATAATATGCCTATTTCTAGGTCGTATTTTAGGTTAGCATAAATCAATATATGATTTTACCTATAGGATGATGCTCGCATAGGAAATTAAATTTTTCCTTGGTTTATTTTTCAGATGTCTAGTAGCGAAGAACTTAGGGAGGGGAATGCGTTCTCAGGGGAGTCGTCATTCTCCGAGTCGAGCTCTAGTTCTATAAATCTCGATGACTATATAGAGCGACCTGAAGTAGAGATAACAGGGGCGAGACAGAGTAGTCCTCGCATAGGCGACCTCCCCCAAGATCAGTGGCCTCAACATATTAGGGACACTCCCGAATATGCGAAAGGTCACCAATACGTGGAGGGAGACTGGTCATGTACCGATGTCCAGACGAGCATCTCCACAAATAAGCTCGAAAAAATCATCCGTATCTACAACATCAACGTCCTTCTTCGCATCCCTACAGAATTTAATCGACCACACACCCCTCCTCGTGGTACTGCCTCATTCTCTGAGGCAGTGCTCAGGTGCGGCGTCCATCTTCCTCTCCATCCATATATCAAATCCATCGTCGAATACTACGGAGTCGTCCCTTATCAATTAACCCCCAACACCTATAGATACATGGTAGGTTTGTATATATTATACCATAAGCTTAACTTAGGATCTCCCACACCTGAAGAGTTCGCCTGGTTTTACCAAGTAAAGTAGAACCCTTCAGACTTCGGCTTCTTCTATGCGAGCAAATGGTCGAATCAGGCAATAAAGACCATTCACGGAGTTCGCAATAACATGGGAAAGTGGAAGAAACCATTGTTCCATTTCGACTATGCTGACAACGGGTTCTTTCAAAACCCTGGTAGGTAGTTACATAACTTATGCTCGAATTTTATTACTTCATGATGTCTGATCGCATTTCTATATCTTCGCAGAGAATAAAGAGCGCCCAGGACTCAACGAGGCGCAGCTTATAAGAGTGTACAAGGTTAACGCCCTTCCAGTCGAGGAATTTGATTGGAAAAAACTCGGGACGACTAAGAACCTAATTGACTGCGGGCTGTTCCCTAGAGGCGCATCACTTCCCTACTCTGCCAATCGTCCGTCAAAGCCCAGGAGCTCGAAGAAAACAAAGAAGGCGAGGAAGCAAAAGGAGGCAGGTACATCGTCCTCCAAGACCAAGAAAAGAAAAGCACCTTCTCCTCCTATTGTCGAGCCACCATCACCAGAAGCTCCATCTCCCGAAGCTCAACCTCCCCCACCATCTCAACCTCAACAAGGTAACCGAAATTTTTTTTTTTTTTTTACATATCGCACTACTTACCTCATACTTTAATTGATTTTGTTCATGCAGATATAACCATTGGTAGCGGTCTGCGAGCTCCTCCGTCCACTCTGGGGTCCATTACAAAATCCAAAACTCCAGAGAACACACCTCCATTCAAAGGGAAAGAGAAGGTCGACTATTCCAAGAAAAGAAAGGTCGCCTTTGAGAACATCCCAACTAGCTCTCCTCCTCCTCAGCCAGCTGAACCTACAAGTCAGCCAGAGCCTTCCCAAGAGCCGGCTACTGCAGAAGCAAGCCAATCGAACAAAGACGAAGAAGTCTTCGCACTTCTTCGTAAATTGCCAGAGAAGGCTGGTATGAGTGCGGCCTTCATTGATCACTTCACTTCAGAGGAAGCTTGGGAGAAGATGAAGAAAAGGTCGCCGAAAGTCGCATTCAACGCCACTATGAGGATGCTTGCCAATGTAAGCTTCTTTCTCTTCATTTGAATTCCTCGATGATTTTCTCGCACTAATATATTTATACCTCAGACTGCTGCAGCTGCCGTCCTAATGTACGATCCAGTCCTCGAGAGCATAGATCAAGGGGAAAAAGTTGTGAAGGTTTCCCAAGAGCTCGAGGATCTGAAGAAGACTTGCGAGGAGGAGAAGAACTCCTTCGAGTCAGAAAAGAAGCAGCTGCAAGAGGATTTGGAGAAGGAAAAGCTCGAGAAGGAGAAGCTCGAAGAAAAAATCAAGACTCTCGAGAAGACTATCACCGAACATCCGGAGGCTTTAAAGAAGGCAGCCGAAGAAGCAGGTCGCAAGGCAATAGAGGACTTCAATGCAACTGAAGTCAAGGAGATCAAGGAAAAAGCCAGCGACATCGCCTCTTCGACGATCATCTACAATATTTACTTTGAGCATCCGGAGTTCGACTTCTCTATTCTTGGCGAGGACATCGTCGAGCTTGTCAACAGCTGGAAAGAGGCAGAAGCTGTGGAGAAAGCAGCGGAAACGGGAGCGAGCACTTCTGCCAAATAGTTAGTCCTTATGTAATTTAGACAATTGCGGGCATGTCTCGTTTTGACTTTGTAATATATACAATACATTTTTCGCACATGAGTGCAACTTTTAATTTTATAGAAGTTTTTAATTGAAGATTTATTCGTCGAATTTTTATTCCTGCAAAATAAACAAATGTTACATCGCATGATAATATAAACATGCATAATTTAACCAAGTAGTCAATCACTAGGGACTGATCGATACGCTATTGCGATTCGAATCCAATAACTTAAACCGTGGTTCAAGTAGTAGGATGGGTTAGGTCGCTTAAAAATAATAATAATATGAGTGATGCAAACTCTACTATTTTTCAAAAGTTCCACGTTAAAAGAGTGTAGCAATATATCACGTCGAACAATGAACATTATGCTTAGTTACTTTCTGTTCGGGGAGGAAAATTGCGTAATAGGACATGCTATGGCATGAAGCGAGGAGAAAATCCTAAGATTTTAAGAATTTTTAGAAAGGTGATCCAAAATTCCAACCCCTCTAAATGAACGTTTTGCATAGTTCCTTAGGAAGCGAGTAGGAGATGACGATCTGATCCTACTGCCCCCCCGAGTTTTATGGTGTTCGAGGACTGCCATAAAACTATAATGGACGCGCAAAAAATCACCAAACCACCATGAAGATTGAGACGAAAAAACTTTATTGAAGAATTATAACATTGATAAAATGAAGATACATGAAGATTCATTGATAATATCGACGAAGTTGTTCTGCATTCCATGCGTGTTCGATCTTCTGTCCTCCAGTGCGAGCAAGTTTATAAGTCCCAGGTCGAATGACGGCATCAATAACATATGGTCCTTCCCAAGAAGGTCCAAATACACCAGCGCCTTGCTCTTTAGTGTTTGGAAAAACTTGTCGAAGAACAAGATCACCAACCTTGAATTCTCTGTTTTTTACTTTGGAATTATAATATCGAGCAGTGCGCTGTTGGTATGATGCGACACGTAGTTGGGACTGCTCGCGCCTTTCTTCCAAAAGATCGAGCTCAATCCTCATCAAGACATTATTCTGCTCATGCTCGTAAGTGGATCGTCGTAAGGAGCTCGCACCAATTTCTACTGGTATCATGGCTTCGTAGCCATAAGCCAAGGAGAATGGACTCTCTCCAATAGTTGTGCGTGGGGTGGTGCGATATGCCCATAATACCTCTGGAAGTACTTCTGGCCAAACTCCTTTATGTTCTTCTAGCTTTGTCTTTAAGTTTTGCTTAAGAATCTTGTTGATAGCTTCGACCTGACCATTTGCTTGCGGATGGACAACTGCGGAGAAGCTTTTCTTGATACCCAAATTATTACAGAAGTTACGAAACTCATCGCAGTCGAATTATTTTCCATTATATGAAATTATTGTTTGCGGAATACCATAACGACAGATTATAGACTTGTACACAAAATCTATCATCTTCTTCGCAGAAATCGTACTTAAAGCTTCTGCTTCCGTCCACTTGGTAAAATAATCAACTGCGACCACCGCATATTTCAATCCGCCTCGCGCCAACGGGAGAGCTCCAATGATATCTATTCCCCAAACCGTAAATGGCCAAGGACTAGTCATCGAAGTTAAGGGAACAGGAGGCATTCGAGGAACGGTGGCGAATCTCTGGCACTTATCACATTTCCGAGCAAACTCCAGAGCATCCTTCTTCATGGTAGGCCAAAAGTAACCCTGCCTCAAGGCTTTATTTGCAAGTGCCTGCCCCCCAGAATGATTCCCGCATATCCCTTCATGAATTTCCTTCATAATGTAGTACGCCTTTTCATCATCAACGCACAGTAATAGTGGCGAACTAAAACTCCTTCGATAAAGTTTGTCATCATACAAAATATAGCGAGCTGCCTTCATTCGGAGTCGCTTTGCTTCATCTTTATTCTCGGGAAGTTCGCCGTCTTGCAAGTACTTTATTATAGGATCCATCCATGTAGGTTTATGTTGAATTGGCATGGTCACTTGAGGCTCTACTTCAATGCTTGGCTTTGCAAGGAATTCTACTGGCACAACTTTCAACAACTCTGCATCCTTCGTTGAAGCAAGCTTGGCTAAAGCGTCTGCTTGCATATTTTTAGCTCGGGGAAGAAGTTGAATACTGTGAACAGTAAACATTGAGAGGAGTCGCTGTACCTCTTGTAGATAAGCCATCATTTTTCCTCCTCTTGCTTGGTAATCGCCAAGTACGTGACAAACCACTAATTGGGAATCACTGTATACTTCTATGATTTTGACCTTCATTTCATGTGCGAGCTTGAGTCCAGCGATCAGTGCTTCATACTCTGCTTCATTATTTGACGCTGGAAATCCGAATCGTAGTGCACAGTGAATACTATGACCCTCGGGATTGATTAACATTAAGCCCGCACCAGCTCCACTTTCGTTAGATGACCCATCGACGTATAATTTCCACAGCTTTGACGGGTCTAAAATGGGTTTTTTCATTATTTCGGCGGGAAGACTGAAGTCATATGTGAATTCCGCAATGAAGTCTGCAAGAGCCTGGCCCTTGATCGCAACGCGAGGTCGAAAATTAATGTCGAATTGGCTCAGCTCGACCGCCCACTTTAGTAGTCGTCCAGAGGCTTCCGGTTTTTGCAAGACTTGTTTCAGTGGGAAGTTTGTAAAAACTTCGATTGTGTAGGCGTGAAAGTAAGGTCGGAGCTTTCTCGATGCGATAACTGGTGCCAATGCCAACTTCTCCATCTCTGGGTATCTTGTCTCGGCGTCTAATAGCCTTTTGCTCACATAATAGACAGGTTGCTGTATATTTTCTTCTTCTCGAATTAATGCAGCACTCGTCGCATATTTATAGACTGCGAGATATAAGTACAATTTTTCTCCTGATTTTGGTTTTGACAAGAGTGGAGGAGAACCCAAGTGTTTCTTCAACTCTTGGAACGCCTGCTCGCACTTCTCCGTCCACTCAAATTTCTTCGATCCTTTCAACACTTCGAAGAATGGTTGGCATTTATCAGTCGATCTAGATACAAACGACTTAGTGCGGCCACTCTCCCCGCCAGGCTCTGCACGTCCTTTGGTTTGCGAGGTGACTGCATATCGATTAATGCCTGTATTTTCTGTGGATTAGCTTCGATTCCTCGCAGATTGACCATGAATCCCAGAAATTTCCCGGATCCTACTCCAAACGCACATTTCTGGGGATTCAACTTCATCTGGTATTCTAGAAGAATTTTGAACATCTCATCGAGATGTCTGATGTGATCTTCGGCATTCTTCGACTTTACTAGCATATCATCGACGTAAACTTCCATTGTCTTGCCAATTTATTTTGAAAACATCATATTGACAAGTCACTGGTAAGTAGCTCCTGCGTTGATTAATCCGAAGGGCATTTTCTTGTAATAGTACAATCCTCGATCAGTGATGAACGAAGTATGCTCCTCATCTAGTTCATACATGGGGATCTAGTTGTACCCAGAATATGCGTCCATGAAGCTCAGAAGTTCATGCCCTAAGGTCGCATCTACAAGCTGATCGATTCTTGGGAGTGGAAAACTATCCTTCGGGCAGGCCTTGTTAAGGTCGGTGAAATCAATACAAGTTCTCCACTTCCCATTAGGTTTCTTTACCAGTACCGGGTTTGCAAGCCAGCTTGGATAAAAAGATTCCCTAATAAATCCGATTTCGAGCAACTTGTCCACCTCTTCCTTTAGTGCGACATAGCGTTCTGGATCCATCGCCCTTCTCTTTTGTCGGACTGGTCTTTTTGTCGTGTCGATGTTGAGGCGATGGCACATGAAATTCAAATCAATCCCCACCATATCCGAGTGTTGCCATGCGAAAATGTCCAGATTCGATCGTAGGAAAGCGATCATTTCAGCACATACAGGCTCCTGAAGCTTTACTCCAATTTTGAGGGTCTTCGAAGATTCATTGATTGACAGTTCTTCCAAGTCTTCAACGAGTCCAGTTTTGACTTCATCATCGATTTCTCGAGGATCGAAGTCTTCGATTGACGCTTTAACTGACGCTTCTTATTGTAGATGGACCATCATCGTGCGAAATTGAGTATCCTTTGAAGCGAGCTTCAGGGAATTGTTATAACATGTACGTGCGTCGTATTGGTTACCTCGTGCTTCTCCTACTCCATGTTGTGTTGGGAACTTCATGGCGAGATGATAAACAGAAGTGACAGCTCGAAGTTCCCTAAGGGTTGGTCTTCCTAATACAGCATTAAATACAGAGGGGCAATCTACAACCAAGAATTGAGTCATTACTGTCGAAACTCGTGGGTAAGTTCCGACATTAACCATTAGCTCAATCATGCCCCTAGGCATTATACTATCCCCAGTAAATCCATAGAGTGGAGTGACAGTGGGTTTCAAATCACCATCACTCAACCCCATTTTCTTGAAGGCGTCATAGTACAAGATATCCACAGCACTTCCATTGTCGACTAGTACTCGCCATAGCTGAGTGCTTCCACAATTGATCTTAATGACTAGAGCATCATTATGCGGGTAATGGACTTCCCTTGCATCCTGCTCTGTGAAGGTAATATCCATATCAGGTACTCACTGAAGCTTTTGTGGTCGCTACTCTAGATGCATGACATTGGTCAGTGGCTATTGTCAAGCTTCTCTTGCATACCTATCTTGCGCTCTCTTCGAATCTCCACCAACGTGCGGCCCTCCGAAAATAGTTCGCACTTCCCGTTGCACTTCAGGAGGTCGCTGCTGGTTTTCTTCTCTTCTTTCGTTGTTTTGCCAAGTGTACTGCCTTAGTCGCCCCTCTTTAATCAACCTCTCGATCTCATCTTTCAGGGCGTAGCAATTATTAGTATCATGTCCAATATCGTTGTGGTATCGGCAAAACTTGTTAGGATCGCGTTTCACTCTATCCCGTTTAATCAGTTCCGGTTGACGATATCGTTCTTGCTGATTTGTGACCGCATAAATGTGATCTATGGGTGCATTCAGCTCAGTATAGTTGTTAAATCTCATGGGAGCTCTGGGAACTTCTTGCTTCTTCGATTCAGGCTGCCTTTCAGTTGATTGCTCGCTTTTCCTCTTGTTCGACTTTTTATTATTGTTGTTGCTGGTCGTGGTCGCATCTTTAGTTGAATCTTTCGCTCCTCCCTTCGTCTTGCGAAGATTTTCTCGTGAAGATTCTACTCGTAATGTCGACTAACTCGTCGATAAAAATCTTCGAGTGTTCTGCACTCCCGTTCGAGCAATTCTTCCCAGAGTTTCGTTTCAGCTCGCACTCCTGCCATTAGTAGAGTTAAAACTCCTCCTTCAGGCGGGTTGTTGACTTTTGCTAGCTCAGAGGTGAAACGATTGAGATAGGACCGTAGAGTCTCCTCTGGACCTTGGCGGATATTTGATAGGCTGATTAACGGGACATTGAAACTTTTAGCAGCTTGAAACTGCCTCAAAAACGCAGTTTGAAGTTGTTGCCAAGAAGAGATTGAGCCCGGCTGTAGCCCTCGGAACCACTTTTTTGCTGCTCCTGAGAGAGTTACAGTGAAGCATCTACATCTTGCAAGATCATCAATTCAATGGAGCTCCATTAGATCGTTGAAGTGATCCATATGATCCTGTGGATCTGTTTTCCCATCAAACATATTTATGGTAGGAAGTTTAAATCCAGCAGGAAGAGCTGCTGCTCGAACTTCCTCGTTGAATGGCGACTGACGATATCCATCCACGAGTTCATCATCCCAGCCAGCCATTGTTTCTAATGCGATCCTCAGATTATGAACATCAATGTTATGAGGAAGGGCATTAGTTGGTGGCAGGGGTGGTCTTTAATTGTTATCACATTGAATAGCCGCGGGTTGGCCAGGTTGGGTCTGCTACGACTTTTGTGAAGATCCAATCGTAATTGTGCGACGAGATCGACTTTGGCTTTAGTGATGCAACGTGGATTGTTCTCGACTACGTCGCTGTTCTAAGTGTTGTCGCAGGTCGGCCGGATCCTGCCTGGGTTCTCTGCTGATCCTCTCGAAGACGCTCCTCGATTGACGATTCTGCTCGTTGCTCTGACGATCACGATTGACGGTTGCTCTCCTGGAAGGTTGTCCACGATCACGGTCGGTGCTCGAACTTCCTGTGCCAGATCCTTGTGGCAAGTCTGTAACCTTGCCTTTGCCTTTAGTAGTGCGATCTATCTGACGCTCCTGTTGAGCTCTAGATTGATCGCGAGTTCCTGCCTCCCGGATCTGGATTCCTCTCTCTGGTTGTCGAGCAGGTCGATTTCTGGGACGTTCCTGCTGTGGCAGAGTGACCATCTGTCCTTCAGCGAGACGTCGCAGAGAATCATTTATTTGACTGGTGATTTGTTGAAGGTTTGCAAGTGCGTCCTCCATCCGATCTTATCTTTGAATGATGTTTTGCGGTGCTGTCTCGGCAGGTTGATTCTGAGAAGGATCGGCCTGTGCAGCAGTAGCGTTTTGAGATTGGTTTTGGCTAAATCCAGCGTTTTTTGTAGTGTTCCTGGTGTTTGCCATTGTTGAAGAAGCAAGAATGACAAACTACTTTGCTGGAATAGCCCTCCTTCTAACCCCAATTGTTGATGGAGGTTTTGTCAACAATGAATTTAGGGAATTGCGAGATGTGGCTTGTGTGTGAAAAGGATTAATAAAGTAAAGTAAATAAGGATACACGAATTTTATAGTGGTTCAGCTCCAAAAAAGATGAGCCTATACTTTTCTTCACTATTTTCTGGAGGATTACAAGAGTTTCTCGGTCTCAGGATGAGAACAAAGAAAATTACAGAATGAAAGTGTTTCATGAAGAATGTGTATTCTAGTTTTTTTCGTGTCTTACAATGAGATTAAGCCTCCTTTATATAGATGAGGAAGACTTAAAGTTACCTAATTACATAAACGGGTAAGTGTGTAATCAGAACAATACAATTATGGTAAAACACGATCGGGTAACATCCCTTGAACCAAATAAGAAAATTACTCGATCTCCATTAAGAAGCTTGTTTCCTTCTCTGCCTATATTTTAAACTTTCCCTTTTCGTGTTGATCGCACTTTGTCATCCGGAAGTAGTCGCATAATCAAATGAGGACATATGTGACTTTGAGAACAAAGTCACTTTCCTTTTTCGCTGTTTACTAATATGGATTTACAATCGCATAACAGTGGGAGACATTTCCGAGGGCAGCTGTTAGACTCTGGGTAGTGGCAGCGCTCAATGACAGTGGGAGATAGCTGGATCGAATTCAATAATGGGGGTTTCGAGGGGTTTGGCTTATCGGGATAGAAGAGAATGAGGGAAAGAGAGAATGAGGTGTGGCTGAGTAAGTGGCCACATGTGGTTTATGGGCTGGCTCTTAAGTTTTTAAAACTTGATTTTGGCCACAGTTTCTCAATTTCCTTTTCATTCAAGTCCCCAAAATTTCATTAATTCTCACTTAAACCCTTAATTAAAACATGGGTTTTCATAAATATAGATAATAAAATCAAAAAATGATATTCATTAACATATATCTTAGAAAATGGGCATGTGATGTAGTTTTCTCTAGCGAGAATTTAAGGAGAAAAGGACACGAGTAGGACTAATTTGGGCTAAAATGGCTTTTTAATATTTTTTTAAAATGAAATTATTAAGAGTGTCAAGAAAGTTTTGACCTATAGTCAAGAACTTTTTGACCATGAATAAACTATTATTTATGATATTTTTAAGAGTTTTTCTAAGTAAAAAAGCTCTTAACTATATATTAAAACATTTTTTACACTCCTAAAAATGTTATTTTAAAAGAATTCACAATGTTATTTTAAAAGAACTCACAAAACAATCATTTTGGCCCAAGTTAGTCCTACATTGTCTTTTCTCAAATATAAGAGAAAATTAGACTAAGTGCCCTTTTTTGGGTTGGGTATATCAAGCCTGTCCTTTATTTTTTGTTTTGAAAAACTTGTTACCCCTTTTAAATTTTATTTTGCCTATTTTACCCTTAGTCTATTCGTTCAGACTTTTAGAAACATGCTCTCATGTTCTTTTTCTCTCTACTTCTCACTTCTTTGAGCTCCCTCTTTCTCTATGTTGAGCTTTTCTCTCTGTGCTCTACTTCCCTCTCTTTATATATATATATATATATATGGGCACCAATCCAGTAGGTAATTTTTTTTTACCTACACATAGGTATCATTTTGGCCAATGAAAATTTATTATGCATATTTTTTTTATTGTAAAAAATAAGAGAGAGAAATAATATTAATGATGCACGTCTTTTTATGCACTTCATTATAGTCGTTGGATCACCATTAGATGATGATCCAACGGCTAAAAAAAAATACTTATACATAGGTTAAAAATAAAAAATAAAAAATACCTACACATAGGTTAAAAAAAAATACTTATTAGATTGGCAACCTATATATATATATCTCCCTCTCTCACATGTATATATAAATATATGTTTGTCCACTCTCTCTTTCTTTTGGTGCTCCTATTCTCTTGGCTATGCTATCTTGCTCTCTCTCACACACATATATAAATATATGTTTATCCACTTTCTCTCTCTCTTGGTGCTCCCATTCTCTTTGTTGTACTATCTTTTTCTTCGCTTTGCCATCTCTCTCATCGCTTCTCTCTCTCTCTCTCTCTCTCTCTCTCTCTCTCTCTTGTGTATCTTGCTCACTTTTTTGTCTTGCTCAGTCTCTTTCTTCACTCCATAGGTCTCTGTTGAGGTCGTTTACTTCTTGACAGTGGCATAAACGAGTTGTTTACATTTTAACTATATTTTAAAGTACTAGCTGTTTACTTTTCAATAGTAACGTAAACGTGTTGTTTACTTATTTAACATTTTTGTAAATGTGTTATTTACTTTTTAACAAAATTATACTTTGTTGTATATTTAACAATATTGTAAAAATGTTGTTTACTTATTCACAATATCGAAAGACATATTGTTTTTATTTCTTAATTATATTATAAACCAGTTGTTTACTTATTGATAGTAATGCGGATCATTTTGTTTTACTTCTCAACAATATTGTAAACTAGTTGTTTACTTCTTGACATATTGTAAACTACGTCAATGACAATGGTAATCTTAAATCTTCTTCTCCAATAATGACAATTACTTTCTGGCAACGACTCCAATGATAGAGTCTTGAGATCTGACATGAACTTTAATAACTTTTACAATAGTCTCTTTTAATTCTGAGTCACAAAGCGTTTAGAGAGAGAGAGAGAAGGGGGAGGGGAAGGAGGCTAACTTCTTCTCTAACATTGACTTTAACTTCCCGGCAACAACTCCAGTAATTATTTACAATGGTTTCCTTTTTCTTCGTGGCCTATACGTTATAAGAAGAGAGAGAGAGAGAGAGAGAGGAATGAACAGGTGGGGCATTTGAGGGTAATTTTGGAAAGATAGCTGGAAAAAAGTGTGTGAATCTCTTAATTTGAAAAAATGGGTATATAGGTTATATTGCCCCCTAAAAAGGATATTTAGCAACTTACCCCCGAATTTAAACTAAGGTCCAAGTCTAATACGTCCCCAATAATGTAAAATTCCAATAAAACTATGGCTAGGGAAAAGTTCATAAATACTCGTTTTCAAAACTATATTTTCATAAATACATATTTTTTATTTTTATTTCATAAATACCAATTTTTATACCATATTTTCTGGAAAAATATAAACTACTACTGTTTTACACATGAAATGTAGACCACAGTATACATTTAATATATGAAATGTATACTGTGGTCGACATTTTATGAATAAAAATTACACTAAAATTTGACACAAATTTTAAAATATATATTATAAGTCAAATTTATAATGAAAAATGTAAACCGTGGTAAATATTTATATTGTAAATGTATACCATTCATATTTTGCACATGAAATGTATACCTTATGGATATAATTTAGGGGAATTCAGGAAAATACGTTAAAAATGAAGTCTTCTTTAAAAAGTACGGAGAAGCTCTAAAAATTTGAAAAATACGGACACGGGAAAAAAGTTTCACAAAAATACGGACTAAAGATTAAAAACGGCATATGTACATCAGACTAAAGATTAAAAAAGGGTGTGTAGTGCTGTGTAAATTGTAATGCAGCTTCTTTTTTGTAACGGCCACACCCACATGCATAACAACCTCTTGACACGCACTGTGCAATACAACTTTTTGAGCGAGCCGTATTTTCTGAAAGTGAAATCGTATTTTTCAAAACATTATATTCCGAACACCGTATAAATAAAATGCTGGGGCCAAAGGTAGTACTCGCTCTAATTTCCTCTTAAATTTACGTTATAGATGTGGATCATTCATATTTTACATATGAAATATGAACCATAAAAATAAGTATTTTTGAAAAAAAAAATTAAAAATAAGTATTTATGAAAAAAAATTTTAAAAACGGATACTAGACATAAATTTCTGGCTTTGATACGATGAGATTCAGATATCTCGCTAGTCGTCGTAGTTTTCTCTAAAGTATAAATTGCGGTATTCCTGTTCTGATATTGAATAAAGGGAAAAGGTTCTTGCTTTGATTAAATACCAAAGGAAAATGGATCATTTTCTTTCTGGTTCTTCAGCTGAACTAGCCATGGTATGGTACAGTTAGTTCAGCATTTCTCGTACATATTTGATTCATTTTACAACAAAAGTCGTATTAAAATATCTGGACAATTGATGATCAACAAGAATCTTCATTGTAAAAGTCAGCGATAATGATCAATTTGGTCAGGATTGCTTATTAAAATACTAGTAGTGAGGCACGGGCAATAGGCTCGTGCCCCCGTCATTAGACCAAAAAAGAAAAAAAAAATTCTAAAGATTGCACATTTATATAATCAATAAAACAAGTAATAAAAAATAAAAGACGTATTTAAAGTTGTTAAAATAATATCCTATTTTAGTCTTTCAAATTTTTAATTGTCATCCAATAATGTTATATTATTATAGTAACGGTCTACATTCTCATTAATTGACGAAATTATCACATTGAAGACATCTTTTATTTTTATGCAAAAACAATCGAATGGACAATAATCAGGAGCCAAGAAGAGGTACATAAAAAATAGAAGAAGAAAAAAAAAAGCATTGAGACAATTTTTTTTAAAGAAAAACTGAGAAGACAAAACAAATTTGGAAAAGATAAAATAAAACGAAAAGAAAATGAAAACTGAAATAATTATTACACCAAAAAATAAAAGCAAAAGAACAGCCAGAAAATAGGTACATGAAAATTTATTTAACACTTTTCTGTTCAATTGTTAAATTATATCAAGTTTAATAACTGAAAAAAAAAAAACCAACCTGGAGAAAAAATTTAAAAGAAAAATATTTATAGTAATTTTTTAAAAAATATCAGCAATTGTTTAATCCTGTAACTTGTAAGTTGTGATTTAAAATAAACGGAGAAAAAAAAACCAACAAGAATATAAAAGATATCCTTCAGGTTCAAAGCTAACTATGGCATTCCTTCAAAAACAAAAAAAAAAAAAAATTGCTAACTATGATCAGTATTTAACAAGTACATGTGAAAAAAAATATTATCCAAAAAAAAAAGTCAAGCACAAACAGATAAAAAGAAAACAAGTATATACAAAGGACAACACTACATATTCCAATTCTAATTATTATATTAAATTTTTTGTATCAATACACGGGATAAGTGAATTTTCACCATCTAATTAATGTATTAAAACTTACAATAAATAAATTAAATATTATTACTAATTAAATAATAATAAACACATGAGATGTGTTAATATTAAAAATTTGATACCATAATCATTATCCGTATACAAAGTAAAGAAATAAAGAAGTAGCTAACTAACAGAACACTAGAGTGCTAACTAAATGCGTCCCACAGGAAAATAAAATATTAAAAAAATACCAAAACAGGTCCTGGACAATTCCCAAAGCTTATCACGGCTTCTAGAGAGATATGCATAGGAATGGCAATGGGGCGGATCGGGGACGGTTTTTTAATTACCATCCCCATCCCCGAAAGCCAATCACAATACTATACCCGCCCCATTAACCATTCTTTTGGATGCGGGGACGGTGCGGGTATTAACCAATGGATAACGGGGAAAACCGCGATTACCCATTATCCATTGATAATATTAAAATATTAAAAAATTAAGATGAAAATACTAAATCCTTTTCATAATCAACAAAATATTAAACACAACAATATACTAATAATTTTTAAACTCTAAAATTTAAATATATAAGTATATATAACTCTCCAAAATCATTATTTTACCAAAGATATAATAATATTGATAGTGTAAAATTAAATAGATATTTATATGTATAATAATTTTTCTATGTAAATATATATATCGGGGCGGGTACGGTGCGGATTATACAAATACCGTCCACGTACCATACCCGCATATTAACGGTACGGTTATTCCCCGCCCCGGTCATTTTTCCCACTTGAGCGGTTTTTCTCCTCCCCATTCGGATCGGATAACCACGGATACCCGTAACCATGGGTTATATTGCCATCCCTAGATATGCAGATAATACAACCTGTACCTTTTCTTTTATGGTCAATATATAATCTTAAACAAATGTCAATAAACTCTTAACTTCAATTGAAATCCACGCATTTCTTTTATGGTCAATATATAATCTTAAACAAATGTCAATAAACTCTTAACTTCAATTGAAATCCTTCAATTGAAATCCACGCATTTCTTTTATGGTCAATATATAATCTTAAACAAATGTCAATAAACTCTTAACTTCAATTGAAATCCACGCACGAGGACCCCGGATATTTCTTTTTCCTAACTAGTTCTCTGGTGTAAAACAACAGAGGAAGTATCCTTGGTTAGTTTTTTTTTTTTCATTCCCTATAATTACTGATAGGAAAACTTATATTTACAGTTAAATTTTAATCTAGTAGCTACAAAAATAAATGCTATTATATTAGTGATATTAGAATTTATTCTCGTGTATTCAATTATAATTATTAGATTGAAATTTAAAAAGTAATATTAATTTTCTTATTGATATTTTATTCATTATCAAATTTAATATTATATAATGAGCACGTCTTGGTAGGTTTGCCCATTTTAGTACTATGTGAGACCATTCATTATGAACCACTTGATATATATCTGGCCGTTCAAATTTTGAAGTTACTCACCTTATTATACGTTCCTTTCCACACATTGGATGAATTTAAAAAAATGATAATAATTAAAAACTAAAACTCAAGAAACAAAATGCAGAAGATGTGAAACCGAAAATTGGGTTCTACAAATTTGAAACCTGTGATTGGGCTCCCTGCCGACAACTAGTTTCAATTATAATCGATTCCAAATAAAAAATGGAATAGATTAATCAAATATTCAAATATATTTATGTGTTCTTTCAAATTTCTATTTATAATTTTTTATGCTGAATAATTCCTTTCACCCAAGCTAAAGCCCAAAAATTGTATCAAAAAAAAAAAAAAAGACGATTGATGTCAACCTGAGATGGAACAATCAGGCTTAAAAAGGATATGGTTGGATAAGCTACATTTTGGGGGAGAAAAATAGAAGATGAGAGAAGAGATGGCTCATTAGAGAGTTTAAATTTTATGCCCATAACTTAGCTAAATGGGCCATGTTTTGTAATCTCTCCGGAGATATTGACATTAATGCTGTCCCTACAGATGTATTCTGTAACTGAATGGGTTCCTTCTAGTTCTTGAGGCCCAGTTTTTGAATGAAGTCCACGACGAATTACCAAAAAAAGAGAAGAGATGGCTCATTTGTCTCAGTCCAAATCCATCAATAAATCTTGAAAAATTTTTTGGAGTTGAAAAAAGAGAAAAAACATTAATAAGTTTGTAAACATGGAAACAAATATGAAAACAAAGACAAATAGAAGACGGAAAACCCAAAAACAATGGTTGGATACCAATACACTATAATTTCATTATTAGATCGCATTGTGATGGATGAAGAAAACCTGGACTGGACTTTCCCTCTCCTCCTCCACTTTATAGACTGATAAAACAAAGATAATGCTTTCTTCATGTGGTCATCCATGTTGCAATAGGCAATTTCCTACTATAGATGGACCTTATATGTAAAATATGAGAATTTAAAAGGGCAAATTGGACATTTTAAAGGAATGGCATTATTGTAAATAGGCAATTTTCGGAATAAAATAAGGAAAATATCTGGAATAATTTAATAATTTGCAACAGTTTCTGAAATTGCTTTAAAAAACCCCAAATTTCATCATCTTTTCAACACATGTCCCTGGGAGAAGAAGAAAGAGCCAAAGCTCTGCTCAACCCCGACGTCGCCACACCACTACGATACGCGCACCCATGCCCCAGCCCGCAGTCTTTCCCAATTGCCGACAAAGCTCTGCCCACTGTCACCGCCGAGATTCGCCGCCGGACGCCTGAAAACGAGCAATCCGAAAGTTCCGGCCATCGTGGACTTTTTCGGTTATAGCTCCACCGTCGGACCTCCGTTTGACCCCTTCCAGCACCGTTGGATTCGCCTCGTCGTCGCCGTCATTTCTCGACCACTGTCGGCCATTAACTCACAGCCAGTAAGATTTTCACTATTTTAGCCATTTTACCAAAATTTGTAAAAAGTGATATTTACATAATTATTTTGGTTAGACAATTATTTTACCCCAGGTACATTTATGAGGTGAAAGAGGGTTAAAAACATGAATATTGACAGTTGGTAGAAGTAAAAAAGGGTATCCGACAGTGCAGTAAATTGTAATTAAAAAAAGTAGACATTTTTCTAAATATTTACAAAAAATGATATTTATGTAATTTTTGGATTTTTGGGCTTAATTATTGCTCGAGACATCGAAACTGAATTCTTGATTTCAAATTTGGACTCAGTGAGATTGAGTGATGAATTTTGATATAAAATACCACTATGTTTCGAAGTGGAACGAAAATTGGAATTTCGTGGCTGAAAATTGTACCATTTTGCGTGCCACAGACTGGTCCTGCACCGGGACCCACTTTTGACAAAGTATATATCTAACCTAGTATTTTTGGGTGCTCTGAATTCAGTGGTGACCTCCGTTTCTCTATTTGAGACTCCGATGGAAAAAGTCATTCTTTCAAGTGGACTTATCGGGATCCAGAAACTGCCGTTTGAAACCCGAGTGATCAATAGGGGATTCTACGAGCGTCATTAACCTGATATTATTACCATATCGAGGTAGAGGTTCGATTACCTGATTTTATATCTGTTTTGAATTTTAATTACATTAAAATTTATTTATAAAAAATCGTGATTTTACAATTATTTGAGAAATTGTTAGAAATTGTTGGATTATACTAAGATTGGACTATGTGGATTTTTATACATATTTTTACAGCGTGATTATGGGGTAAACAGCGATCTACTGCCCATGTTACAGTAACACCCAGAATAATGCCAAGTTGAATTTTTAAAGCATTATTGGAATAGTGGATGCATGGTTATTGTGAACCGTAATATATTGTACATACCATAAAATCACACACTTAAGTTCTGTCATAGCATTGCAGTATTTTAGATCGCTGGTAAGTTACTGCAGTGCTAGGTGAGAGACCTAGGCCCCTGCGTAGGTTTTTGCTAATATGCCTACGGGCAATGTCAAGATACTGGGTACCTCTGCTACAGAAGTATTATAGGGTCATGATGGGAGGATGAGAGCTCACTTGTTTATGATATGTATAATGATGTAGTTTTGGATTTGGTTTTGAATATGTGATTATTCTGATACCAATGATTTATAAACTTGATTTATAAGTGAATTTAAAGGAACTAACTATGCAAGTTTGAGAAATTGCATCCATTCAAAACGGTAATTGAATTCTTACTGAGCATGTGAATGCTCACCCCTTACTTTCTCCTCTCAAGTAGTGCTCAGTGTGATTTTAGAAAATAGGAAGCAGAGCAGTGAAGAGCTAGTTACCTTACTGGGAATTGGTAACTATGAAAAATAAACTCTATTATTTGGTTTGGCTTGTATTAAATACTTAAGGGCCCGTTTCACGGACTCGGTCTGTATAATTATTATACTAGATTGTGAGACTGCTGATAATGATGCTTGGTTTGTTTAATAAATTTTATTAACAATCTACGTCTAATGGTGTTCACAAAACAAATCCAATTTTACCTTAAAAATTATTTTTATAAGTTTTTCAAAAGCAACTTCTGAATTTCTACTTGTGAAATTTCCTTTTTGCCACCGGCCCAGAGTTTGTGTCTGACAGTATATATATATATATATATATATATATATATATATATATATGGTTACCAATTCAATAAGTATTTTTTTTTATCTATCTATAGGTTTTCTTAGCCGTTAGATCATTATCCAACAGTTACAATAATTTGACTAGTTTGAAAGATGTGCATGAAAAGACGTGCATATTATTTAATATTTTTTTATTTCTGTATCTTTTATCATAAAAAGACGTGCATAATGATTTTTAATTTACTGAAAAAAATATGTTACCAATTCAATAAGTATTTTTTTTTATCTATCTATAGGTTTTCTTAGCCGTTAGATCATTATCCAACAGTTACAATAATTTGACTAGTTTGAAAGATGTGCATGAAAAGACGTGCATATTATTTAATATTTTTTTATTTCTGTATCTTTTATCATAAAAAGACGTGCATAATGATTTTTAATTTACTGAAAAAAATATTTATAAATAAACAAAAAAAAATACTGACTAAAGTGGTGTCATATATATATATGGGCACCAATCCAGTAGGTATTTTTTTTTACTTATACATAGGTATTATTTTGCCTAATTAAAATTTATTAAGTATGTCTTTTCATGGTAAAAGTTGGAGAGAGAAAAACATTAAATAATAGATATTTATTTTTATTTTTTTTCCAACTACCCAAATTATGGCAGCAGTTAGATTATGATCCAATGGCTAAAAAAAAAAAAAAAAACCTATAGATAAGTGAAAAAAAAATACCTATTGGATTGACAACCTATATATATATATATATATATATTCATACATACATATACTCATAGGAACAGCCAATGTGAGAGCCCACTTTTAGGCTTACAATAAGTAGGGTTAATGACACAAATGGTTCCTGAAATATCCAATATATGACAATTTAGTCTTTAAAGTTTTGATCATAGCACTTGAGCCCCTGAGCTTTTTGATTTGTAGCAATTTGGTCCACTAACTATCTAAATTATAATGTGCTATTAAATTTTTGACCAAAAAGTAAAAATGCATGTAAGGAGCACATGATAGCATCCAAAAGTGTATTTGAAAGGTAATTTAGAAATTTCAAGTGACATTTGAAAGTGTATTCCCAAAAAGAAGTTATATTTGTACCCTCAACATGAATAAAAGTACTCATATTTTTCGAAAACTTTTTGTTACATATTTATCCTAAAAAGACCAAAAAGTACAATTATATACCATTCTCTAAAATTTACGATATTTTACTCCTATTAACTATACCCCATGATATTATAATTTAAATTTTTGGTTATTTTATCCAGAAGTTTCCTAAATTTGTACTCTATTAAAATTCTTCGAAAAAAATTACTCATTAATGATGGATATTATCAGAATTCAAACTTGTTCCAAAAAAAAAAAAAAAAACATATCATAATTCCAAATAAAAAAATTAAAAAGAAAAAGAATAAGTAAATCAACCAATTTGCTTGGGATTTAACTTTTTTAAGTGTAAAATTTACCACTTCAATGCTTTGAAAACAAAACTTCGATCACTACATATATTTTTCTTTAATTATTTTTTATTACTAGTGTAACTTTGTGATGATTATTATATAGTATTTTAATTTTGATTACTAGTATGACTTTGTGATGATCATTATATAGTATTTTATTTTTTGTTGCTATTCGTTCAGAAAAGTAGTAAACTAATTTTGTTTATTTATTTTTATAAAAGTAAACTCCCAGTCTCTCATACATGATTCATATTAGAATGAATAGTACATCACTTTATGTTGAACAACTATCATCATTACTATAAATAGAGAATTAAAAAGAGAAGAAAAAGAATAGCTGATCCAACTGTATAAACATCAAATGTGTATTTATAATAGAAACATATTTTTTAAAAATAAAAAGTTACCTTAATATCATTTGGATTATCAAAATCAATAAGTTAATAAAATCGAAGGTTGTATAAGAAAAAATTTATATTAAGAATGATTTAGGGTGCCAATATTAAAAAGTCCATTTTTTAAATTTTTTAATGGGGTTCATTTAGATTAGGAGTGCTTTTGTGCAACTTGGGAGATATAAATATAGCCTTTAATCTATAAATTTGTAATTACAACAATCCTAAAAAAAGCGAGGAATGCATCTTTTGCTTTTCTCTAATTCTCTTTGTTCAATTTATTTTCTATTAAATACACTTATATGTTGTAAGCTTTTCTCTAATTCTCTTTGTTCAATTTATTTTTTATTAAATACACTTATAAATTTTACAACATGTTTCTCATTCATGTCTTTTAAAATAAAAAATTTAATAATGCGTTGTAATTTAAATTATTCAAAGACTAAATTATTATAAATCAAAAAAATTTAAGACTTAATCGTCAATGTCATAATTGAAACATTGAGGAACAAATTACCGCAATTGTGATAGTTCAGCGATCATTCGTGCCATTAACCCCGATAAGTATAATAGACATGACTCCACTTGAACTACTAGTTTAATAAACACAAAAAAAAAAAAAAAAGAAAAGAAAAAGATGAGCCTAGCTTCTTCCGTTCCGGTCAGTCATCAGTGCAGACAATCTGCTTCCAGTTCTAGAAAAATCTCCCCGCTACTAGTTACTCAAACATCGCCGGAGGGGGTCAAGTTTTTATTTGTCTTTCATTTCAGAGGATTTTTATCTATGGCCTGGGTTTTTATTTGCTCTGTGTCATGAGTCACATTTTGAATGAATTTCTTTCAATTTTGCTAAAAATCAACTTTGGCCTTTATGTCTTCAAACGTTTGGGGTTCCAGCAAAAGGAAGGTCAGGATGGTTCGAAAAGGAAGACGATGATTTTTTTTTTATTACAATTTTCCTTTCTCTCAATTTTTTTTTTTGGGTTCTAGCAAAAGGAAGATCAGGATGGTTCGAAAAGGAAGATGATGATTTTTTTTTTAAATTACAAGTTTCCTTTCTCTCATTTTTTTTTTTTCGCTGGCTAAACCTCCGTTTATTCACAGATCTGCTAAAAAAGACGATTGTTGATTTGTCTCAATTTAATTTGTTTTCTTGATTTGTTTCTTTCCTTTTAAATCAATCTGCGAGATGGGTTTTAATGGAAATTGGGTTTCCATCTGCCAAATGGGTTTAATATTCGGAATTCACATAAACTAGAAAATACAAAATTATTTCTATATAACGAAAAAGGAAAGAGCAATTTAACTCCCCAAAATTCCAGAATGCAATAATGTAAATTATTCCCTTTTCTATGTCATCACTGCTTTTTTGTTTTTTCCTCAATTTCAAATTATTTATTTATTATTTTTTTTGAGGACTCAATTTCGTTTTTTTGTGTTCAAGGTTCTAAGTATATGCGTTTTCCTTTTTTTTTTTGTCTTTTCTTAGGAGTTGTGACCTGTGATAGAGGAACGTTGCATTATATTTCCATTTGCAACAAAAATTTAGAGAGAAATCAAATACACAATGGCAAGAGTTAATGTCCACCATCATCATACACCACCAGCAACAGTAGCGTTTTTGTTCGCGTTTCTGTTCTTTATGATTTTGTTTTATTTATTTTTAAAAATATTTTCGTCAAACATGGAACAGTAGCGTTTCTGTTCTTTATGATTTTGTTTTATTTATTTTTAAATATATTTTCGTCAAACATGGAAAAGGCCATGGAAGGTACAACTATTTTTTTTTTGATAACAGAAGGTACAACTATTTGGTTCTAGCCCAAACTCAACTTTTAAAATCTGACTTCTTTTATATATATGTATATATTTTTCAATTTTTTTGCTGATATGCCATGGAAAAGTAAAAAATGCCCTAATCAGATTTATTGAACCCAGTCAAGTCCTCTCCAATCATATTCGATTGAGTCCAGTTGAGTGATTGGGTCCAATTAGGTCCAAATTCGATTGGATCTAGTCGAACTCGATTTTAGATTTGAAATCGTCATTTCTATGTTTGAATTCAATTTTAAACATTTTAAATCTGAAAAATCCAAATTATAAACAAGATCAATCTTAATTTTTTCTTTTTTAAATTGATATGATTTTGAAGTCTTTGATGAAAAAGCATGACTAAAAATATGAAAGTTTTCATTAAAAATGCTTATTCAAGAGGGGTTTATTAAACAATTTTCACTTTAAAAGATTATGGAACTAAAAACATGCTCATTTAATCCTACGTAACTAAATGGTCCCATGGAGGTCATGGTAGATCACCGGACTGGAAAATACAATACTCAGCATCTTTAGAAGTGTTTTCTTTTTTTCAATCTTTCTCTGAGTAAGAGAAATGATTTCGCGTACCATTGTATTGTATATAGAACTTATTAGATGAGCCTTGACTTTTCGATCCAATGATTATAAAACCAGCCAAACAGCCTTGTTGTAGGGAAAAAAAGAGGCCCTCGCACTAGCCGCTCCCCTGATATATGTGCTGGAATTTATGTCACAGAGCAGTGCTCCATAAATTCTCTCTCTTTTTTTTTTTTTTTTTTTTTGGGAGGAACTCTATAACATATTTAAAAATTTAGAATTTAATTTGTTTGACTTAAAGACTCCCTGTAGATCTCTGACAGCTTTTTTTTTTTTTTTTCCTTGTTCTTAATTTAAATGGCTTCCTTCAATTAAAGTTTAAAAAGTTCCAATTGATATGTTGAAATTACATGTGATAAAAAATAGGGTAAATTGTAAAAAAATATCTTGACGGTTGAGTTTTATACAATTTAAATCATAAAATTTGGATTCTGCAAAATGATAACATGAGATTAAAATTTTCTGAAAACTAATACATGGATTGATTTTTTGAACAATTTTAGTAACGAAAAAACAGTATTATCTTGAATTAAAATTAGATTAGTCCTTATTATCCTTTTTAATTTTGTATTTTAGTTAAAAAAAAAAACAATAATATCTTGAATTAAAACTAGATTAGTCCTTACTATCATCCTTAATTTTGAGGATATTATTATTTTTCACCAGTTAAAATTATTCAACAAATCAACTTGAGAAATTTTTAATCTCAGAATATTATTTTGTAAAATCCAAAATTCAGAATTTAAATTGCAGAATATCTAAACTCTTTTTTCGTAGTTTACCCCAAAAAGTAAGAGGACAAACCTAGCTCGCATACATTTGCGCCTTTTTTAAGAGGAGATTTTTTATGGTATTTTTTTAAAAAAATTGAAAAATCTTGGAACTTGAAATTATTCTGAAAAACTCCAGATTTAATTATAAAAATATCACTTTTAAAAGTATGTATAAAAATACCACTTTTTATTAATTGATGAGATACTTAAGGTAACTAGTCGAGTTACCTGATGTAACTTGAATAGTTACTTCAAGTAACTGGATTGGTTATTCTAAGTAATCTAAGTGGTTAGTACCATTGAAAAATACCAAATTTAAAGAAAAAATGGTATTAATCTAAATATTTTTTTAAAAGTGTTATTTTTTTAATAATACTTTTAAAAAGTGATATTTTTCTAAATCAATCCGAGATTTTTCAAAAAAATCAGTTCATTCGGGATTTTTCAATTTTTGGTACCTTTGCCCTGGAATTTTGTAAATAGCTCCTTTTTTAATGTTAACGAAAAATTAGAAAAAATTACATAAATTACGAAAATTTTCATTAAAAGGATAAATGGCTCTTGGAAAACCATGCTGTGGTAGATCCAAAATTCCGGTCACCCATACCCATTTAACCTATAGTAAACACACTCAGTACTGTGCACATTTTTATTTTTTATGTTTCTACTTCCGAATAATATATATATATATATATATATATGTATATTGTGGATGCATCACTATACACATGTGACAGTAGTAACACTGATGGTTGTCACATCTATAGTAAATTCCTCAACAAACCAGTAATTATAGCATTTTCCTTTAATCACGAAGGGGGAAAAAAAAAAAAAAAATCAAAGACGGGACAAAGCCATGATCTGCTCATTGTACCCTGGATGGGAGGAGCTGGGCTTGCTAGAGCCGCCATACTTAGGAAGAGCCTCATTCTCCGACACAGTGAAGGTCTTAGCCATAGCCCTCAACTCGAACTTCTGAATCTTCCCTGTCGAAGTCTTGGGCAAGTCTTTCATAAACACCACCTTCTTTGGCACCATAAAGTGCGACATATTCTTCCGGCAATAGCTCATGATGTCGGTTTCGGTCACATGGCTGCCGCCACTCTTCAACGCCACGAAAGCGCAAGGACTCTCGCCCCACCGAGGGTGCGGCATCGCCACCACCGCGGCCTCCAAAATCTTGGGGTGTCTGTACAGCACGCTCTCCACCTCCACGCTGCTAATGTTCTCTCCACCAGATATAATCACGTCCTTGGACCTATCCTTTATTTCCAAGTACCCATCTGGGTGGACCACTCCCACGTCTCCCGTCAAGAACCACCCGTCCTTGAACACATCCGACGTAGTTTTGGGGTCCTTGAAATACCCCTTCATGATGCTACTCCCTCTTAGCACGATCTCCCCCATGGCTTTCCCGTCACGTGGCACGCTCTCCATGGTTCTCAAGTCCTTCACGTCCACCTCCGCCAGGCCCAGAATCCCGATCCCTTGACGGGCCTTGATTCGGGCCTGATCCTCTCTCGGCAGGCTGTTCCACTGGGCCTGCCACTCGCACACCAGGGCGGGACCAGTCGCCTCCGTCAGGCCGTACGCGTGCGTCACGTGGAACCCGAGTGCCTCAATCTTCTCCAGCAGCGGTGCCGGAGGTGGAGCGCCGCCGGTGAGGATCTCCACCGGGGAAGTGATATCCCGGCGATCTCCTGGCTTTGCCTCGAGGAGGATGTTGAAGACGATTGGGGCGCAGCACATGTGGGTGACATGATGGAGAGAGATGTTCCGGTATATGTCGGAGGCGGTGGTGTTGCGGAGGCAGACGTTGGTTCCGCCACGCGCCGCCACGCCCCACGTGAAGGTCCACCCGTTGCAGTGGAACATGGGTAGGGCCCAGAGGTAAACAGGGTGGGTCCCCATTTCCCAGCCGAGCACCAAGCTGAGAGTGCTCAAATACGCGCCTCTGTGACTGTAAACGACACCCTTGGGGGAAGACGTCGTTCCG
>JXTC01000275.1:306196-318144 GCA_002914845.1 Trema orientale
GATCTCGACGGGGACGAAGGCAGGATTCCCCCTGTAGACTAACTCCTCGTACTCGAGCTCGCCGAGCCGGGTTCCAGTCGGAGAATCGATATCGTCAATTACTATAACCAGCGGCATATTGGAAGCCCCAACGGTCTCCACCAGCGTCCGGAGAGCGTCACGCGCCTGGTGGACGAACTGGTAGTCGACGAAGAAGACCTTCGCTTCGGAATGCTTGAGAATTGTGGCTATGTTGTTTGCGTCAAGGCGGGTGTTGATAGTGTTAAGAACGGCTCCCGCCATGGCGACAGCAAAGTGCATCTCGTACATCGCCGGAATATTCGGGGCCAAAACTGACACCTAATTAAAATAGAATAGTTATAACGGAATTAGCTTATCAATAATAATACAAACGAAACGAATTACTCATACTCATAAGGAGAAAGGAGTTCTACTATTGATACGTACGACATTGTTCTTGATTACGTTAAGGGAGCGAAGTGAAGAAGCCAGACGGCAGCAACGCTCGTATGTTTGGCGCCATGTAAATCGAGTACCTTCATAGATCAGAGAGGTACGGTTGGCGTAACAGGTTGCGGCTCTTTTCAAGAAAGTTATTGGGGTTAGAGGCACGTAATTTGCCTCGCATTTCTGGAGTTTTTCCATTACTGATAGTATTGCTCGGGACTCTATATTAATGGTGGCTGACTAGCTGTTTCAGAGAATATCAATAGAGAGAGAGAGAGAGAGAGAGAGAGAGAGAGGAATTAAATTTGGACGTGAGGGTGGTAGTGTGACTGGGAGGGGGTTTAATTTATAGGACAGAGGCTAGTTAGATTTTATTTTTCTTATTTATTTATTTTTCTTTTGAATGAGATTTTTTTTTATACCATAAGACATTTTTTTGGTGGTTGTGACTGACTTGTGAATGGGAAATGGAAGGGAATTGACCGGAACTTGGTAAGAAATTGCCAAGTGAATTGATATGTTTGGTTCCAATATTGGACCGTTGACCCAATTTCAATTAGGATTTTGGAGTGGCTTTTAGTTATGTGTGAAAGTAGCAAAGTAGTCCTTCAAGTGCGTTGTCACGTTCCGAACGGCTGCTTGACCCCTCCACTTACAAAGTTATATGATCAGATTATCGCCATCGGCTTAGTGATCAAGTAGGAGTTTGTACTGCAAAATTCGTAGGATCAACTGTTCAAGGTTAACTATGTTTTTGGTTTTTTATTCCCCTTAGTTTTGATACCAAGCTATTTAATATGTTTGACGAACTTGACAAGAAATAATAGTTGGCACGTATAATCTAAGACGCATGGGAGATGTGCTTGCCTGAAATGTATGCGTGTTGTCTTTAAACGGAAAAAATATAAGGTTCGTCAAGTAGAGCTTTGAAAGAAAATATGATAATAATAATAATAATAATAATAATAATAATAAAACTTTCGAAGCCAATCTTAGTTTCGAGAAGTATAGTATAACCTTTTACTCGATAAATGAATATTCGATAAATTAATAAAAATTAATGATATTAATAGTCTCTAAATTATACATATAGTATCACTTTATCTCCTGAATTTTTAACTTACATAATAATAGTCATTGAATTATGTAATTATTGCAACAATGATTCTTTTGCCACAAATTATTAAATATTTAACAGAAATAAATTATTATAGAGTACACGATTTGATAACTGTAGTCAAGAATGAGATTCTAAATTTTTAACTTACACAATAGACTACAAAGACTTAAGTAATTATTATTGCAGCAATGACCATTTTTTTTTTTTTTTCACATACTGTTAAACTTTTAACAAGAATGATACTTGTGCAAAGTGCACAATATAGTAATTATGGCTAAAAATGAGAACTAAATAATGCCCAATTATAAGTTTTATCTATGATTATTTTCTGTTAAAAAACTAACATTTTGTAACAAATAGGCTATTGCAGTAACAATTACATAATTTAGGAGCCATTACTATGTAAGTTGAAAATTTAGAAGACAAAGTGATACAAGAGTATAATTTAGGGACTATTACTATATTTAACCCAATTAATAACCTCGGTACCTCCTCGGTTAAAGAATAAAATCTTTCCGTCCCAACTCGGTCAAGATACTAAATTAATATTCTCAATAAATGCATATGATAATAATTTTTTTATTCTTATTTTTATTTTATTTTATTTTTAGTCCTTTTAGGACTCATCGAATATATAAATTCATAACCACTTAAATTCATAAAAGAAATAATGCATAAACATTCACAATATTAATGAGTTTTTCTAGATAACTTGTATTTTCTTAGTTCTGTTCTTTTTCAAATTCTCATTAATAGTGCGGTATTTTGAAGGACTCGAAGACGAACATTTATTGTATTCTACTTGTTTTTTCCTTTTTTATATGTAGCTCACGTGATGTAGTTGGATTTGTTTTAGAAGTGGAGGATTAACTATCTAGATGGAGAAATATTGTTTTTGAATAAAATATGTTACTAAAAAGGTTTCGATCTTTTTTTTTAATAGCAGATTTGTTTTTTATGAAGCTTAGATCCCAATATTAAAGATGTGGTATAGTTACAATAAGTTAAGCATACGACTATCCAATTTCCTATTCTTACCATTGTATGAAGAAATTAGAATGGCTGTCCCATTTTGCATATCAATATAGTAAATGTTTTTTCCTTTTTTTTTTAATTAAAAAATAGGTGAATAACTGAGTATATTAGTTTTTATATTGGGTAAATAATATTTGGAGCATTATCAATTTTACCTATCTTTTAAAGCATATGATGAAAAAAAAAGAATAACCTATTAACTATTTACAAAACTAGGATGTTAATGAAAATCTTAGAATTCCAAAATTATACCCAACTCAACCCTAGTTGAAAATTTTCAACTAACTCGAAAAAGTCAAAAGTGAAGAAAGTGGTGCCAGGAAGACGATCGACCATATTCGATCAGGGTCGAGATAGTTTGACTGTGATCGAAATTTTCTAGCCGTCGATCGAAAATCGATTGGAATGACCGGAAGAGGTGATAGTACAAGTTCGATCACGGTCGAAATATTTCGACCCTAATTGAGCAGAGACGCTATCAGGACCGGGATCGGGATCAGGACCGATGATGGCAGAAGTAATTTGGGATATATTGGAGGATAATATATTTTATGGTTTATTAAGAAATAAAGTATCTAAGTAATTTTAAATGCGTGACATAGTAATGAGGTTTAATTTTGAAAACATTTATGGGTGAATCTATTTTTTCATCATAAGAGCCATAATAGAACCCGTAGATGTAAATTTTTCATAATATTTTATACATGGTATATTTAGAGATATACCAGCATTTTTGTTACAGTATCTAAAAATAACTATTTATTTGAAAGAGGCCCAAAATTAGACTATTTTGCTAAAAGATGGAAATTATTAAAAGTTAAAGCAAACAACAGTGAACCTAGTGTATACGATTCCACGTCGTATGAATGTAAAAGTAATATATTACATTGTTCACAAATAGTTGATATCCAAATTTTGATGAAAGTCTCGTTTGAAAACAAAATTATGAATAAAATGCTTAGGGCTAACGGGAATATTATTCTCTCTCTTTGTTTGTTTGTTTTTTTTTTTGTTTTTGTTTTTGTTTTTGTTTATTAGGAACAAAATAAATTTGGTCAAAATTTTTTTGGGATGAATTGTTTTTTTTTTTTAGGCAAACTTAGGGACAGTTTAGGAATTACATTAAGTTTAGATAAAATGATCAAAATCAAGGGAAAGAACCATACTTTTTTGTTGGCTTTAAACAAAATATGAAATTTATCGGTGTTTGGGAAATATAAATATGCTCCTTGAATTCTGGAAGAAAATGACCCCTATTGCCTAAACAACTAGAAAAGTCTCATTTTCTTGGTGGGTGGGTGGGGTCGGGTAGAGTTTGGGTATTAAGTCGGGAGTTCGACTCTTAAGATAGGTGATTTATTTTTTTTTTTTCTTTGTAATAAATAGAGGTCATTAGTTAAGCCTCACTTCTTTAAAAATTTTTTTTAGAAAAGACTTATTTTTGGTTTGTAAATATTTCTATTTGTTATTTTAGGTTTAATAGTATTTCATATTCGTTTGTAGATACTTTTACTTTTTTCATTAACTTTCTGCTAAATTTAAGGGAAAAATAGTAATTTTATACAAAATTTAAGTTTACGATACCTAAACTTGGGAAAAATTTCATTTTTTTCCCTTGTCATTAACTATTTTATGAAAATTGTTATAGAGAAATAAAATGGAACAACTATAGTAGTTTAAGGATATATATTTTTTGTGAAGTTGAAAGACAAAAAATACTTTAGCAATTGTGTAAGAATCTATAAGGTCATTAGTCCAAATAAATACAATGCATAGGGCAGAGTTAGATTCAGGGGGCACGCGACAAAATATTATTTGAACAAATAAAATTATAAAAAAATGTAGAAAATATTACTTTTAAACAAATTCAAATCACATCATAATAAAATCTCTTTAGCAATACCATTAAAAAAAGGAAAAAAAAAACAAGATTGTTTCCCCTCCCCTTTCTAATTAATTAGTTATTCACAAAAATATCCTCTTGTAAATTGACATAAGAATCCTCATACGATAGTAAATAATAGAACACTATCTTTAGCACACCCCTCACATACAAAATATATAACTTATATAAAAATCATGTCAAATCATAAAAAGTAAAAATTTTATACAATTTAATTTTTATGATAAATTGGTAATGCCAAAGGTTTTAATTCAACCAGTGATTTTGATTGTAATGATACATGCTTTTATTTAATTTAATATTATCGGTATTTATTTATCTTTATTTTGCATCTTCTTAGATCTGTTTATCAGATATTACCGAATAAAATTAATTTCTAATTAATTATATGAGGTAGTAATGCAGAAATTATAAAAATAATACAAGATATTTTACTTGGTTCAGTTATCTCCCAATAACCTACATCCAAGGGGCCATGCCCAGAGAATAAACACTATTAGTAAAGTTTGAATGAATACAAACACCAATTTGACTTATACAATAAAAGACTCCATCTTTTGATTGTCGCAATGTGGATGTATTCTTTCACCAACGTGTCTAGTGAGCATCACTCGTCTTAGATTGACTTCGTTCTTTTAAAATCCTTTCAGGTTCTTGAAGTCGATCTTCTCCCGAAGACAATCAGCACATCTCCTGAAGTACTGTTACTCAAATGACAATATTTAAGAGTATTTAATGTTGATTAGACGACTTGAAAGATTAGCCAAGTTAGTTACCAAACTTAGAAAACTGATCTGGAAATTAATTGCTGATTTTGTCCATATATTACAACATGATCTATCAATCCAATCACGTTGGAATAGAAAAAGAAACTTTCAGATTTCTTTCTTGAAACAAAACAGTCAGTTATTCAAACCTTTTGACAGTTAATGGCACGAATTAGAGTAACTTTAATTAATGAGAATCAGCACAAATGAGTTAAGGAAACTTCCATAAACGATATTGTACATAAAATATTCATTTAAAGGAATTTTCTTAATGAAATATAGACATATACTCAAAACCAATTTTGGTAAGAATCACTTATCCATTCCTACATAATTGAATCTGTCTATACATTAATATGATCAGATTTTTATGATTGACAACTATACAAATCGTGACCTAGCATATAAAAGGAAAATACTGAAAAACCTAATCAGACTAAATATTTAGTTGCATGTTGTAATATGACCGTAAAACCAGTCATGTTGCAATATGAAGGTTGCTAACAGATTTTTTGCTCTTTTAATCTCCCCCTTTGGCATCTTTTAGACAAATATTTGATACTCCTGCAAAAAAAAGTCAATATATAGCCAAAATCCAAAATCCAAAATCCATATGCTTTCTCCCCATTTTGGACAAAAGATTCAAAGGCAAAGAAAACAAGTGATAAAAACTGTCAATCACAAAATAACTAATGAAACCAGAACATGTTGAAATATCAGATCATAGAGAAAATGTAACATGTTTCAACAGAATATAAAAGAAACTAGTCCTGCAGAAAATCAAACATACCCAAATTGTATCAAACTTATACAGACCAAGAAAATGAGAAACTAAAAAAGAAAAAGAAACACATGGAGATCAAACATCCTCCAGTCCACATCCAGCTTCTTTGCAATGGCAGTAACCATTTTCTTAATCTTTGTGAGCCTGGCATCTTGATCTGTGGATGTTGTAATAGCAGCAGCAGCAGCAGGACCTTGTGTACCATATGAGCAGCAGCTTCAAGCTCCCTCTCAACTGGATCTTTCTCCTTAAGCTTGAACACAATGTTGGACGGAGTGACTATGAGGAACTCAGAGTCATACATGAGAGTCTTCTGCTGGGATAGAATTCCATAGATAAGTGACAGAAAGATCAACCTCTTTTTGGGATGAGATTGCAAAGTTCACAAATTTGCTCAAAAACAGCTGTCCCAAGTTCACTGGTACACCTGTTCCAACATCATACAGAAAGCTAGCAATATCAAAGTGAATAGTTGGATAGTGTGTGGAAGGTCTCAAATTGTGCATGACAATCCGATGAAGTCCTCTGTACTTCAAGGTCAGATCAGTGACTTGAAGAATATCCTCCTTAGGCCACTTCTTCTTTGTCCCAAGCAACTCAGTAGCCACCATGTCGTCATCAAAAACTTTTTCAAACTCATCATGAGGTCTTAAAGGGATACCCAAAAAATCAGAAATCACTTGTAGTGAGAAATCATACATATGATTTCTAACAATGATTTTGTGAAAGGTAATGGAACTAGGTTTATTAAATCCATCAGTAATATTAGCATAGAATTCCTGAACTACCTGAGACACAAAACCCTTGTTCTTAGACACAGTGTTATCCCATCCCTGATCTTCAATAACTTTAATACACCAATACTTAAAAAAGACTTAGAATTGATGTTTCTTTTAGGAATAAACTGACATTGACCATAGACATTCATTGATGCAGCAATTTCTTTAGTGTAGTACCATGGAGTAAAGGCATTATGAATAGTATAACCTGGTATGGGTGTTGTAGAGGTAGAAACACCTTTCGCCTTTTCAGCTGCAGTGGCCTTCTTAGGTTTCTGCGTGGCTTGTTTGGAGAACTGGTCAGCAGATTTCTTAGAGGATGGTGTAGCAAGAGTAGCCAACAAAGTGGCTACTTGTGTCGGAACATCAGGTTGAGTCTGGTTAATAACAGGTGAAATCACAACAGGTGATTGCTGCGTTGGAACATTAGAAACACTGGGTGCCTTCTCTGGTTGTGTCGCAACAGGTTGGTTAAGAATCCCTTCCAATGAAGTGACGTGTATTGGAACGGGTGTCTTTGCTTGTTCAATATTTCCTTTTGCAATAGAAGTCTGTAATTCAGAGGCTTTCGATGTTGCAACAGCCTCTTTTTCAAGAACAGATTGTGGAAGCGATGTTGCAGCAGGCACATCCATCAATTCTTGATTACGAAGTCTTGATTTAGGAGTCTTACCTTCATCTCCTTTTTCCGGAATCGACTCATCAGTTGACTGAGCAATTGATTTCAAATTGAGGGAATGAGAAGAATCCCCTGAATCGGCTGGTTTCTGCAATTCGACAGGTTGTGTTGGAACAACCTCTGGTTCAGTCACTTTTTCAGGCAATGACGGCTTTGATGTTGTAGAGGTCGGCGAGACCACATATTTCTGTTTCTTGGCTGGTGGTGAGGAGAATGATGCTTTCCCCTTTCCTTTCGGAGCAGAAGCAGCCATGCTCTTCTTCCCTGAAACAAAAAAAGAAGAAGATGAGTACACGACTGAAAGTGATTTGGGATTTTAGGGTTAGAGCATTTTGAGTATATATCCCTTTAGTTACCCAAAACTTGAAAAGGAAACAAATAAAAATTGAAGCCAAAAATCGTGGGAAATAACTGCCATGATTGATTTTAGAACGTGTTCCAACAGATGATGTCAGCATGCAGTTTTTCCATAAACTCCCTCTTTGTTTTTTAAAAATAAAATATATAAATATCTCGATGTTATAACATGCCTTATTTTGCCACAAAATCAAAATTTAATATATATAAAAAGCTAGAATAACAAATTGAAACAAATGAATTTATGTCAATCATAAATTAATTTTAAAATAAATAGGACTTGCCAATTTTATCAAATAAAATTTTCGGATTTCTTTTAGATTGATTAACCATCAAAGATTGAAAGACAACTGACTTATATTAAAAGTGTTGGTCTCCACAAAATTCCATTGTATATTTCAGGCTATAATTGTGTGCTGTAATTTCTTGAGCAGTACATATTTGTTTATTGCTACTGCTTTTTTTGTTTTTTTTTTATAATAGCACAAAAATGAAGTACCCACAGTCAGTAACTTTCACTCTATCATTGAGGTAGCCCTTTTCTCATAATAAGCGTCCTCTACTGTATTTGTGATACATAGCACCTGATTACTCAAGGATAGCTTTCACACATCAGTGTAGGTAGCTTTTTCTGCCTAGAGAGCCTATTTCATAAAATTTTTCTAAGATCAAACAAACAAAGGTTCATCAGTTAAAATTCAATCCAAGATAATCCATCTTCCATCAATCAATCCAGAAATTTTATAAGATAAAATAACAAAAACTGTGTATTAGAAAATCAAATTATAATTAATAAAAATTCACCTCTTTCAAAATTTCCTTTAAGCTTTCCACACACAAAATTTCAATTTCAAATGGCAAAAATTTGGCATAAAATAAAAAAGAAATATTTACATAGAACAAATTCCCAAGGACTTCCTCAGGAATTCAAAACGCACAAAATCGAGTGGTTTAGTGAATATGTCTGCAAGCTGGTTCTCTGTTGCAACATACTCCAAAATAATGACATTATGTTCAACCAATTCTGATGAAATGATGACGAATGTCAATATGCTTAGTCTTAAAGTGTTATACTGGATTTTTAGAAATATTGATAGCACTAATGGTATCACAATATGCTACTAAATTATCCAATTCAATACTGTAGTCCTTTAGCATCTGTTTCATCCACAACAGCTGTGTGCAGCAACTTCCAGCAGCAATGTATTTGGCTTCAGCAGTCGACAAAGAGATAGAGTTCTACTTTTTGCTATGCCATGAAATCAGGTTGTTCCCGAGGTAGAAATAACCTCCAGTTGTACTTTTTCTATCGTCAGCATCCTCACATCATTTCACCATATCCATCTTCATTCTTGCATCCATTATTGGTCCACCACTCCAATCACCAAGAGCAAATCTTCAAGTAAGCATTCCTCTTCTCATTTTTCTCATTTTTGGTGAGCTTGGAATCTAAATTGTTGTCTTTTGATTGCTTGTTGTAAATATTTGGAAAATTTTGATACATACACCATTCTTTCACAAGTTTAACATTTCCATGCACACCAAGTGTTCGACAAAATGCCTCTATGGTGATTATTGCTTGAAAATGCTTTATTTGAAGAATTAGTGAGTGGGGGAACATATTCTTATTACTTCTAGACAAGAGGAGAGTGGCTTTCAACCATTTTTAATTAGACAAAGTTTGGTTTGGAGGATTGCATTCTCTTGGTGTTCTTAGCCTAACCATCCAAGTTGGTGACTTTTTGAGAGAGCATATTGATCATTTGTTGTTCCATCTTAACTTTTGGTGGTTGCTAATGTTGGTTAGCATTTGAAGGGAATAATTTTGTTGTGAATTAAAGAATACACCTAGTGTTAAGTGGTGGGGAATTGAGTTGCTTCATCCAAGTTGTTGAAATGCTTGGTAGTGTTTTATTGTTACTAAGTGCCAGTTGTATCTTTTTTGGGGAAATGTCTTAAAAGTTGTTAGTGTGGTCAAATGGCATCTAAGAGAAAAGCTGCAGCTTCTAGTCCGAGTTTTGATCAAGACCGCTTTGTTTCATTTGATGCTTCCAAAAGATTTGGGTATAAAAGAGCAGTCATTCCTGAGCAGGATTTTGACATAGTTGAAGACAGTTTCCCTGATATTGTGGCTGAAATAAAGAAAAGAAAATGGGAAACACTATGTGAGCAACCAAATGCTGGGTTACGAGTGATTGTGCAAGAATTCTATGCCAATGCAGCTGAGCATAGAAACTGCATCACTAAGGTGCATCACCAAGGTGCGTGGGCAGAATATTTCATTTACTAGGACAGCCATCAACTCTTGTTTCAAGTTGCCCAATATAGATAAGGATGAGCTAGCCGCCTTTGAGAATGCACCAGACTACGATGATGTCTTGAAAGTACTATGCGCACCAGGCACTGATTGAATTTGGCACAAGGAAGAGCGAAAATGTCTCAAGACCCAAACCATGTCAGCCTCCACCAAAGCTTGGTCTTATTTTCTGAATGCTCGCTTAATGCCGGTATCTCATTATAGTGACATCACGCCTGACTGAGCTATTCTTCTCTACGCCATCATCTAGGGTCTATCCATAGATGTTGGGCGAGTCATTCGATGTTCCATCTTACACTCCATTCTCAAAGTTAGAATTGGAATGGTGTGCCTTTCCTTAATCACTGAATTATGCTCCTGAGCGGGAGTGGTTTGGGCACCCAGTAATGAGCTCATCCTTCCTCAACATGTCCTCAACCGCCCAGCCTTGGTGAGATTATTGAAACATGAATCGGCCTCCCATTCTTCAGCGGGCGCATCCTCTAGTAGGCAGCATCCCATTGTCTCAGCTTCCAAAACTGTGGCTGAGCTCGATGAAGAAACTGATGAATCTGATTTAGATTTTAATAAAGAGTCTGCTAGAATTGCCTAACACTTAGGACAAAAACATACATGCATGCAAACTATGGAAAAATACCATGATCACATCATGAACGCAGCGGAAAAATAGCGGATTTAGGTTTTAAATTTTTTTACATGAAAACAGTTTTCATAACCATATTATATGCATTTATCATATACAGGATCATGTATAACATAAATCAAATCTAGATGCACAAACCCTAGAGATGAGATTAGGGTCTACCTCTTGTAGCGTGCTCCTCCTTGATCTCCTTGTTGATGGTGATCAAACCTCCAACCCTAGATCTTCTTTGTCTATGCTCTTGCTCTTGGTTGATTAAGTGAGTGGGCACCAAGTTGAATCCTTCATTGGAGAACGATCAAGAATACCTTCTTGATCTTTTAGAACACTGGGACTTGAGATGAGATTGTGAGATGGCAGGAAACTTTTTCTCTCTCACTAGCTTTAGGTTAGCCAAACTCTCTCTCTCTCTATACCTTATGCGTGTAGCTCTCTTAGAGCTACTATGCAGTTTTTTCTCTCATATATCTTATATATATGAGGCCAAAAACTGCTAATCCCAGTCCAACTAGGATTGGGCTTGTTCTCCAATTTGGGTTTTGAGTGTATTTTTTTATAAATATGTCCAACTCATGTAACTTATTTATAAAAATACCAACTTCTGTGTAGAATCATTATTTTACACAGTTTCATGAAACTAATTTCACAAATACCATCAACCAATTAATGAGCTTTATTGAGTTAGACAAGGGACCTAATGGATCCAAATAATCTAAGCTCCAATAATATGATAAATACATAGTAACTCTTACTATGGTATTTATATAAATATTATTAGTAAAGAGGACACTCCACTGAAGGCCCAATACTGTACTCTTAGATTAGATGTCATGCCTTTTATAGAGATTCAATCAACTAACCTTGATTAACCGATCTATCTAGCATATTCTATACCGCACATAGAATCCCTATACAATGCCATAGTTGGATAGGAAAAATTACCGTAATACCCCTCCAACACCTATTTACCTTTAAGTTCCCATCTTTCTATCAAGGAATAATATTGTCGATAATTTTATTCTCAATGGTCATTTAGAAAAAATTATCAACCAATTCACAAAGTGAATACTAAGATCTTAGATTTAATTATTCCATGAATCTTGAAAGAACCTAAAGT
>JXTC01000275.1:325959-360094 GCA_002914845.1 Trema orientale
TAATTTCATAGAGGTTAGTCTTTTAACAAATCAAAAGGCTACAACCCATGAAAGCAAGTCCAATCAAATATCAAGGATTAAAATCTATATGCTAAGAGCTAGTTTGTGGTAATATAAGAATTGAGTTACGGCACTCCAATTCTTTATATTACTTGGTCCAGTTCAATACACATAATTTATTTATGTTGTATTAGTGTTTCTATCGGAAGTCACATACTTCAATGATTTGAGACACATCATTTCCGTTGAGATGGACAAACACTACAACCTATAGTAAATAAAGTATTCCATCTTTATTTACAGAGTGTGAACTAGTTCATTTAGACTTAGACAAAGAAACAAGTCTCTCCATAATTAACACTTAATCATGTTTGTTTCTTTATACACAAGTAAAGTCATGGAATCTTTTTTAGATAATTAAACTATTCAACTAAGATAGTGTAATCTAGAAAATATCATAATTGCATATAAGAGAAAGTTGTTTATACTTAAAGGGTATAATTGGAAATCTATTTTTTAGGGCAAATATCCCAATAGAGTCGAGCTCCATGCTACAACGGTTGACCTTAGTGAAACATGGCCTTTATGAGTATCGTCAAGAATTCTAATAGTTCAACCAACAGTTTCAGGCATACCAATAATGGTGCCACCAATGGGCCGATTACCAAGCCAACTATCAACATGTTTGCTACCCATTTTGGCATGAACACGACACAATTCCTAGTGCCACCAGGACATCCTATGTATCCAACGATGCAGCCACCACCACTCCCGTCCTCTCCTCCACCTACTCCAGGTAGTCAGAACAATGTGGACCCACCATAGAGACCGACTGAGCGGTCTCCCGTCAAGTATATGTTTATTTCCCTTCATTTCTCCATATTTTGTGCCTCGAGGACAATGCACTTAATAAGTTTGGGGGAGTTTGTCGATTGTTTTTTTGTTTTAGTTTTTGTGGTGAGTTTTTCTTTTTTTGATGTGTTTGTCGTGAGCTTCTGAGCAAGGTTATAGTCGATGATAGAATTGGGAGTGTGTGGAATAACTCTTTGGAAACAATTAGTATCAGGACTGTTTGTGTGCTCAAATCTGTTGTGGTTTTACTTTGTGAACAGCTCTTGAATACTTTTACACATAGTTGTGATCGTTTGACCTCAAACTGCCTATAGTAGCTTTATGCTTGTGACTTAGAAAAATGTTTAGTCTTATGTCATCTTAGAACCTGTTTAATTGTCAATCGAGGCGAAATCCTAGATAGTACGAAAATCAAAGAAATGATGTAGGCCATTTTTGGACTGGTTGAGCCTTTCGAGCGTACCCATAGATATAATATCACTAGTCACCCCCATTGAGCCAATTCCTTAATCTTTCCATTCTTTTGAGTCTCATAAAACCTTGACCAATAAATAATGTCCCAAATGACCTCACTTCATATCATAGATGCGTGAAAAAAAAATTCTGAATTGGTGATGAACTGTGAGCAGTTTAAAAAAAAAAAGAAAAGTGGGAAGTCTTTTTGAAGTGAGAAGTTTGGCTACTAATGGGTAGTTAATAAAAAAAAAAAGGAAAAATAGGTCAAAAAGTAAGTTTGGGGAAAATTTCTACGGTATACTTGAAAGAGTTATATTTATTAAGCAAAAAGGGTATCTATCGTGTGAATAAGCCTAAATGATACCATTCCATCCACCCATACCCAAGCCTTACATTACAAGCCGATTAAAAACCTATTAATCTTTGATTTAATGCTATTCTACATTAGTGGAGATTGACATGAAAAATAGGCTTATGAGATGACTGTGTAACTCATATTGAGACAACTCTATGTTTGTAACCTAAGTTTGCACAAAGTGATCCGAGTGTTAAGGGTTAAATGTAAGCAACTATCCCACACACGCACCAAGAGTGTAAACAGAGTAAGATCACTGCCATTATTAAAAATCTAAACTTTCGTGATGCTTTAGGTTTCCTTTGAGTTGTAAAAATTTTATTGTGAGTTTTGAGACCAAGTTAACCTCATTCAGAAGCTCAGTTTATCTTATCTTATTTCTTGAGTGATTGTAGCTATTATTTTCAGTTGTTGTTTTTCTATTTCAGCTCGAGGACGAGCTTTTGATTAAGTTTAGGGGAATTTGTTAAGTGGATTCCACACTTAACTTTACTATCCTTTCAAGCTTAAGAATTGCTCGTCTTTGAGCTCTTTTTATCCGATTTTATTGTTTTTGGTGTATATTTTAGGTGAGGAATCATGAGCTAGAGAATACCGCCTTTTGAAGAAAAATCGAAGTTTAATCAAGGCAATTTAGTTCAATTGCGAGCAAAGACGAGAGAACTCAGTCTCTGCATCTCAGTAGAATGAAGCAGTGCCACCAGATAGAGAAGAACTGGGCAAAAAGTGGGCGCTGCAGTGCCGGGAGTTCCAGAAAATTGCTGCCGCAGCGCCAAGTGCACGCGGTGCCGTGGTATTAATCCGGTGGCGCCGCAACGCCACTTGCATGGCACCGCAGCACTGGGTGTTATGTTCGGTGGCGCCGAGGCGCCATCTCTTGAGTGCTGTGGCACCGCAGCGCCACAGTTCGACACCGTAGCGCCACCTTCTAAACTATCTTCGTGCTGCAGCACCGCGCAGAGCCAGACAAGTTGGAGAATTTCTGGATCGTGGCTGGATTATCTCTAGTATTTAACCTCTTCTGAAATCAGCTGAGGAGGGCAGAAAAAACCCTAGTAGCAAAACTAAGAGAGAGTTTGAGAGAGTTTTTGAGAAGAGAACAACAAGGAGAAGAAGGAGGAATCGAGAGGAAACCAGCGGACTGAACGGAACAAGTTTCAAAGGGTTTTTTCTATCTTTTCTCTGTTTAATCTTTTATCTCTCTGCCATGGATGTTTATCAGTTATACCATTGTTGTTGTGTTTTTTTTTTGCTTAGCTATAAACTAAATTCTCTTACTAGGGATGTAATCAAACCTTTAATGTAATTTATTTATGTTGATTTCCTCATTTGTTCTTGATATCCATGGATGAATTAATTATTCTATCTTGTACTTTATGCCTCTGTTTAACTGGCCATTGGACGGTTTAAATTTGTGAAACCTATTTGAACTTGGAAAGGAGATTTTAGGTTTAGACATAGGTTGAACAACATAGGATTGCCTAGTTTAAGGTGAGTTTGTATAGAATAGGAATATATCTATGTAACCTATGCAATCTTGAATGGGAATTACAAAGCTTAATGATGTTTAATCAATTTATGTTATAATTAACATATTATCTTATTTGAGCATTTTCATCTATCTCTTGGAAAGGAATTTGTGAATACCATTAAGTTCCCGGTTGTTAATTCTAGATGTATAATTGAACGATGAGGAAAACTAGTATTTGAATGAGTTAGAGGAGAGATTGCATCCCTAGGTTTTATATCGTTGTTGCAAAACTACCGTTAGTTGTTAGCGTTAATTTCCATTATTTTCATTTATATTCAATTTACATTGTCGTCTTTGTTCACAACAATCATTTATTATCGTCTGGATAAATTGCTAACTAGTTACGGTTAGTACTTAGCATTGTAAATCACTTGCTCCTCGAGGGATTCGACACTCACTTACCTTCTATATTACTTGTTGCGACTCGTATACTTGCTGTATTTTGTGTGTTAGAAATAGACCAACAACAATCTCTCTAATGTATAATGCTGCAAGTTTATCCATGTAGTAGGTCATAGAAATCGGAATAAAGTGAGCTACCTTAGTGTGTCTGTCAACTATGACCCAAACTGTATCTTGACGAGTTGTCTTTGGTAACCCAACTACAAAATCTATAGTGATTTCTTCCCATTTCCACTCAGGTAATGGAAGTGGTTGTAGCTCTCCTGTTGGTCTCTTGTGCTCAGCTTTAACCTGTTGACATGTTAAGCAACACTCCACAAACTTGAAAATATCTTTCTTCATTCCTGGCCACCAGTATAACTCTTCAAATCATTATACCTTTTAGTAGTACCTAGATGGACTGAATATGGAGTATTGTGTACTTCTACTAGAATTTCTTCTTTGATATTTCTGTCATCTGGTACGCATAGTCTACTTTGAAAACTCTTTTCACACTCATCAGTCCACATAAACTTGTTACTCTTTTTGGTCAACTGTATAAGTGGCATAGCAATCTTAGAAAATCCCTCAACGAACCTTCTGTAATAACCAGCCAAACCCAAAAAACTCCTGACTTCTGTTATATTGGTAGGTCTAGACTAATTATTAACTACCTCAACCTTGGTTGGGTCAACAGAAATTCTATCCTGAGAGACAACGTGACCAAGGAATGATACTTTTTCTAACTAGAATTCACATATCTTGAACTTAGCATATAATTGTTTCTTTTTCAGCGTTTGTAGAGTGATTCTCAAATGTTCCCTATGCTCTTCTCTGGATCGTGAGTACACCAAAAAGTCATCAATGAACACAATAATAAACTTGTCTAGGAATTCCTTGAATATTCTGTTCATTAAATCCATAAATGCTGCTGGAGCATTGGTCAGACCAAATGACATCACTAGAAACTCATAATGACCATACCGAGTTCTAAAGGTAGTCTTTGGAATATCTGCCTCCCTGACTCTCAACTAATGGTAACCAGACCTCAAATCAATCTTTAAAAACATAGAAACACCCTGTAGTTGATCAAACAAATCATCGATATGAGGAAGGGGATACTTATCTTTAATAGTCACTTTGTTAATCTCTCTATAGTCAATGCACAATCTCAGCGTGCCATCTTTCTTTTTCACAAACAGAACTAGTGCACCCCACGGTGAAAAGCTAGGACGTACAAATCCTTTGTCTAGCGATTCCTGTAACTGAGTCTTTAGCTCCTTTAATTCTGTTGGGGCCATCCTATAGGGTGTCTTAGAAATAGGTGCAATACCTGGTACTAAATCAATAGCAAAATCAATCTCTCTTACAGGTGGCAAACCTGGTAAATCCTCTTGAAACACTTCCAGTTAATCTTGCACAACTGGAACATCTTCTGGTCTTAACTTCTACTCAACAGATGTATCAAAAACACTGGCCAAATATCCTATATCACCTTTTTCTAATAATTTCTGAGCTTTCATAGCCGAAATCAAAGGAAACTTGGTTTTATATTGAGTACCCATAAGTATGAACTGGTTAGAATTAGGAGGATAAAATGTCACCATTTTTTTTTACAGTCAATCTTAGCAAAATACTTGGATAGCCAATCCATACCCAAAATGATTTCATAGTCATCTATATCAAGCATAATTAAGTCTGCAAATAACTCTCTATCATACACCATAATTGGACAAGCTCTCAAAATTTTGTCTGAATACGTTTCTCTAGAGTGAAGTGTAGTGCCAAATAGAGTACTCATTTGATCCATAGGACGACCTAATCTCCTCACAAATATTAATGATACATGTGAATGTGTGGATCCTGAATCTATTAATGCATAAGCTATAATGCCATAAATTAATATCTCACCTGTGATGACAGATGGGTCTGCCTCGGTCTCAAGTCCAGTATCTGTCTCTGTCTCTGTCATAGCATACAGCCTACCACCAGGTTTCTTCTGATTGTTTTTCATTTCAGGGTAATTCTTAATAAAATGACCACTTTTACCACATTTGTAGCATAATCCTGCACCTTTACGACACTCTCTGGAATAATTCTTCCCATATGATGGGCAAGGTGGTATAGTAGCCGTGGTAGTCCACTAGTCAGTCCTGGGACGCTTACCTTGATCAGGTCGGGTCCGTTGAGTTGGAGCTCCCTTCGTTTTCATATCATGAGGATATTGAACCTGAATCTGTCCCCCCTCTATTACCCAGGAAACCAGGTCTGAAACCCCTTTGCATTTCTCTAGTCAGTTTTTCTCTCCTAATCTTTTCCTCATCCAAAATATCTTTCTCTGCTTGTACAGCATCTAATGCCCTGTCTGCTATTTGAGCAAATGGTACATCTCGAATTCCACCTGATTTCAAATTACTAACAATAGTCTTTCTCAGACCTTGCATAAATTGATCTACCTTGAGCTCATTGGTGGCAACCATGTGAGGTGTGTATCGTGATAACTCATCAAATTTGTGGATGTATTCCGCAACAGACATCTCTCTTTGCTTCAGATTGGCAAACTCTACTCTTCTACTGGCTCTCATGGCATCAAGTTATAGTGGTAACATCATGAATAGTGCTCATAGTATCCTACCAGTATTCGGCATGATGTCTCAGCATAAAACTAGCACAAGGAACCTTATCAGTATCAGGAACCTTGGCATAAGCCAACATACACTCAATGATTCTAATCCACTGCTTTGCCTGAATTGGATCAATCCCACCATCAAAGGTTGGAGGCTGGAGTTTCCTGAATCTCGCCCCAGCACTCTCACTAGTATCCTGTCCCTGTTGGAGTGGCTGTGATAGAGGTTTAGGTTGATTTTCTTGTCTCATACACTGCTCTAATATATTCTGTATCAAAGAAGCAAATTGTTCAACCTGATTACCACCCTGTGAAGAAGATGCACCCCTCTCGAAATTATCTTGACCCCGAGTAGTCACCATACTGATATCCTGACACCCAGAATCTATAGCTCTAATTATAGCCAATAATATTCATTACCAAAATATGAATGCAATTAAAAATTTGTAACAGATATAAAAAATGCATATAAAAAACTTACAGAGGAGTGAGGCTTTCTTTTTTTCCTGACGTGTATATATAAGCTGTCTTCAGAATCATTTTAAAACATAAGCTCTGATACCAATTGTAACATCCCTCAATTCTATATACATATGTAATGATATTTGTATAAATTTTTAGTGAGATCGAGAGACATTACTCAACTTAGAACTGATAAAATAGGAGAAAATTAAAACTTTTTAAACTTACTGAATGAAAAGGGAAAACTCCACTCGTAATTACACATAGTATAATGTATACGTATATACATACTTATAAAGTGGACCTCTTTTAACTATACATAATACACACACACTCAAAATAGGTACAAAACCCTCTGTCAGAAAATCACAGCATCAAATGCTCATATACACAAGCCGCAGTCAGAAAGTAGGTGCTCCTCCTCTAATCTCAAACATCAGTAATACCCTCTGCAATGTAAGAATATGGATGAGTAGAAAACTCAGTAAGTAACGCATGCCGATACAGAGTGCACATGACAGAGAACAGATAACCATATGATTGGGATCTATGTGTATATTGTATTGCCTGACAAAACCGTGAATTGCATACTGATCCACTCAGATTTCATATAACAGAGCATGAGATGTCGTATGGAGGTCTCGAGCTCTAGAGAATCCCCTCTGTATATAGCAAATGTCCACCCTATACCGCTATCAGAGTGTTCCCGAAGGAACCATAGTGTCCCTGAAGGGACCAGAGTGTTCCCGAAGGAACTATATCACATATTTGGGTGCTGGCCCGCCACACCCTATCTACCAATACTCGTCAAGCAATATAAATACACCACATTTCATGTTTCATAAAAGTAGAATGACAGATACATACGTACACATATCCAGAAATTTCACAGATTCACAGAAATAAAGAATTTCTTACATCGCAGGTGTGATGTTACTTACCTCGATTCCGAGCTTTCTTCTTCTCCTTTTTTTTTTTTTTTTCAAATCTCTACTTGTAAAATGTTCTTTGCTCAAGGTACAATCGATGTTTTCCTAACATTTAGCCAATGAAAGATTCTTTCGATTACTAAGCATATTGTACTACATGAATTGATGCTTTTAATTTATATAACAAAATGATAATGCTAATTTATTAAATGTTTCCAAGCATGAGATAATTTCTCATATACAAAGCAGTTATTCATTCACTATAGATTCGTCAATCTAAAAATTTAAATAAAACATTTAGCTTTACAAAGTTAAACAAGCCCAAAGTTTCTTATCAACAATTCTGAGATAACCAATAATTTTCAAGGGAATTAACAAAGTATATACTATCACATGTACAAGGAAAAATCAAAATAAGTAAAATGATTGCTAAAGATTAATACCTGGACCCACTAACTTTTATGAATAACATAAAAATTAAGTACTATATAACTCGCATAAAATGGAAGACATGTTTAATAACGAATGACAAATACTAGATATAAATTCAAACGTATAGAATCTTCTAGACTAAATCAAATATTATGATAGCAAAGATCTATCTTAGTTAACTTGGCCAAATTTAAAACTCTCTACTATTCACAAATTTAAATATATAAATATAGATATGAACTATAAAAAATTAAAAAAATGGTCAAAATCGTAAGTGGGAAGTTTCTTGAAGTATGGTCATATATATGTATTCTTAGTTAGAAAGAATTACCTTTTCTTCAAGTGCTTTAAATGAAGAGAAGAGATTTTAGCACTTCATCCATAAGTAAATCAATTCATATACAAATAGAGTAGAGAGAAGTGAGGATAAATGAGAGGGGTGAGCTAACGCTGAAGAGAGTGAATAATAATGAAACAAATGAGAGCAATATATGTTGATCTTGAAATTGTAACCGACTTTGAATAAGTCGGTGTTAACTCCCCTTTTTTTTGTCCTTTTTCCTTTTTTTTTAAGGTAAATTATACAATTATAATACATACATATCAAATAGTAATTTGACTAAACTAATGTAATAATAACAATAATAATTTAATAATAACAATAATAATTTAACATGTTTATTATGTAGAAACTAAGATATCCATAAGATTAAGCAAATTAGTAATTAACATATTCACACATACTAAGAAGAAAGAAAATAAAAACAAATAATTGGTTCAAACATTAATTTTTTTTTTTGAAAATCATTTTTATTAATTAAATAAAATGTCTATTAATTAAAATTGAATAATTGACTTAATAAACGTCAAATTTGTACCGAAGAGCATTTCTAGAGCATTTCACTACAAATTATCTTAAAACGCAATAAGAGTTAATAGTGATAAATAATTTAAGATTAAAACTTAAAGGAATATGTAGACATGGCACTAATATGAATGAAAATGCTATGTAATCACGTTATTATTGGCTTTTTAATTATGTGAAGAATTGGGTGTCATTAGGAAATTTGAGATATCATAATACCAATGCAATGTGAATGAGGTATACTTGTGAGATAAATATGATATTATGCATATTGTCTTTTTGCATACCGAAGATCAGTTGAATTTGTACACAATTTTGTTAATTTAATTACATGCTAGTGAGTGAGAAAATAGTATGCCATTTGTGATTATGTATGAGAGCATATATATGATAATATTGTATAATATTCATGACACATTGGTATTGCCATAAGGAACTATTTTTATAAGAAAAGGTTTGAGACCCCAATTATATGATCTTTCTCCTGGGTATGATTTATTATTTGGCTAATAATCCCTTGAGCCTCTGCCAAGGCAAGAAAAGGTAGCCGCAAGTATGAGCATAAACAAGTAGCAGTACCAAGGGCTCTAGGACATAACATGCACATGTACATTTGCATATGTTATTATGTTGAGTTATTTGAGGTTAGTAAATCACAAGGATGAGTGATTCTATTTTTATCTTTATATGGACTTTCTTTAATAGAAATTTTGTGATATATTACGTATTAGTCTTGCTAGTACCATATATACTCGCTTTCTAGCTCATTAGTTTTCTCTTATGTTGTAGGCCAGATAAAAGCTAAGGTTGAAGAGTTAATAAGAGCATTGTAGCCGTACGTTCATGTAATGTGCATATGGGTCCGATCTGAAAGGGGTTTAATGAATGGGCTCTGGCTAAAGTATTTTTGGGAAGTAATTTAAAATATAAGCTAAAACATTTTGGGATGACTGTATATAAGTTTGTTTAAAGTATAGTGATGTTTTTCAAAAGTTTTTGTTAATCCGCATTTTTTATGGAAGTTTGGATTGCAAACTCGTACTAAAGTCTCAAATCTAATGCTCTTCCTAGTAGCTCTGAGTACAAGTTCGTGATAGTTATGAAACATTATTTTATGATAGTATCTTGTGGATATTTTCAGAAACATAAAATATGATTGTTATGAATGATGACAGATGTGTTATCATAAAATAATGAGGTGGACTTGATATAGACCTGATATGGTGTGTTTGGCTGAGCCGCTTTGTTCTTTTGATGCTATTTCTGATTCCTTTTGGGTTGGTTTTAGTTTGACCTTGGTTTGCACTAATGAGGTGGACACTCCAACTATTTGTATTTTTTCTTCAATTAGACTTCAATTGCCGGTTGTCTTTCATAACCACACTCAACATGTCTCTCCTGATGTTGTGGTGGGTTTGGTAACGATTCGATACTCCTTTGTCTATGACGCTTCATCTTATTCTTCCAGGAAGGATTTATGGAGTTCCCTTTTGGACATGGCTACTCCTCTTTGGTGTGTTATGGGTGATTTTAATGCTGTATTGGGCTCTCATGAGACTACTGGTATTACCTACTCTGCTTCATATTTTGAATTTATTAGTTTCTTGGCTGCCTATTCATTTCTTGATTTGGATACTAGAGGGGCATTTTACACTAGAGTTGGTAAGGAAGCGAGAGGACTTGTTCTCTCCCGTTTGGACAGGGCCTTGTGTTCTACTGGGTTTGTCGATCTTTGGTCTTCTCTGTCCTGTAGCACTTTGTCTCGACTTTATTCTGATCATTATTCTCTCCTTCTATTAGAGAGGGATTTGGGATTTTCTCGTCCTCGACCCTATCGTTTCCTGAACGTATTCTTTCATGAGTAGCAATACGAATTGGGTCTTCTCTATCTTGTAGCACTTTGCCTCGGGTCACTATTTTGGACTTGGTTTCTGGTGTTTGGCCTTCTCCGGTTTCTGGTTGTCCTACTTCTCGTCTCTTGAAGAAACTCAAGCTTCTTAGGACTTCTCTTCGCACTTGGAATTGGGAGGTTTTTGGAGATTTGTCTTCCAAAGTCAACAGAGCTACTGATAAGGTTACAAAGATTCAAATTAGATTACAAGCTAATGGCTTTTCTGAGGAGGTTTTTCGAGAAGAGGCGGATGCTTTGGCTGCCCTTGATAATGCCTTAACCTTGAAAGATTCTTTCATGAGAGACAAGTGTCGAATTAAATGGCTAGAAAGAGGGGATCGAAATACTTCCTTATATCATGTGACTCTTAAAAGGCGTAAAGCCTATAAGTCTTTATCTTCTCTGGTGATTGATGATGAGGTTGTTACTGACCCGGTTCGTATTGCTGCTCATGCTGTTGATTATTACGCTTCCCAGTTCTCTGAGCTATCTCATTATTCAGGTGATTTTTCTATTATTCGTGAACATGTTCCCTGTTTGGTTACCTCACTAGATAATACTGCTTTGTTGCACCTTCCACTTGAGCAAGAAGTTCGAAATAAAGTTTTTGATATGGATCCTTCCAATGTGCTAGGACCGAATGTATATACAGGGAAATTTTTTTGTTCGTCTATTGTAAGCGACGATTTTGTTTCAGCTGTTCAAGAGTTCTTTCGCACCGGTAAGATGTTCCTTGGCGTTAACTCGAATTTCATGTGTAACACCCCCTTAGTTTAAGATTATTAAATTAGGATATGTTATCATTGAATTTCCTTAAAACATAAAAAAAAATGCAGAATATTTTTATTTATAAAATAAATATCTCATTAAAGTCTCTATTAAATTCATAAAGAAAATACTATCAATAATTTGAAAGTCATGTAAGCTAAAGAAAAATTTCTAAAAATATAAAATATCATTAATAGAAAATAAGGACTAGAAAATATTCATTCAATTAAAATTTAGACTACTAGACCGCCATGTCGCCGAGTCGCCTCATCACTACCATCCCTTATGCTGCTATTCATTACCCGAAAAATGTTAAATAATATAATGAGCTAAAAGCCCAGTAAGTAAATCATAATGCACATAATTGATGAGGCGTGCTTTAGTTATTTTCTAAAATATGTTCTTTGTGATCTTTTTATAACTATGAAGACTTTTCATTTTAATCCCCGGGAGCGCTCAGTGTAATGCCTAAGCTTTTGCTAACCAGTGGGCCATGACTGCTGAACTAGTTCTTACTTTGCTACCAACTCCTTGGTAGAACCATATTAGAAGTATGAAGTGAGTGCACCTAGCCTATATAGCTACACATACATTAATGATTCTAAAAAGGCCTATCGTTCCCGGAGTCAAAATCATATGGGGCACCTCCCTAATACAGTCTATTATCATTTATCCTTAGTGGGTACGCCGATCCCTCGCATCTCGTGCCCACTCAGCCTTCTAGACATAGACACAAACCATTTCTTTAAAATCTTACTTTTCAAAATCTTTAATTAAACTTTTAGAAAACTCATTCCATTGTAAACTTTTGTTTTTTTTGAAACATACCATTTTATAAAATAATGTCATACATATGGATGATCATGCCTCACGTAAAATGATATGTAATATGTCATCAATTTCCACGTAAAACAAATATAACACATACTTAACAATGTAAAATATATACACAATTAAAGCAGTTTAGTACGATTTACTTACCTTAAGTCTAAGTAAAATAAAGAGTCAAGATAAGTGAGAATGTCCTCCGAATGCTTACGACTTATGTGCCCCGCCTACATTATCGGTATTATAAGTGCAAATTTACTTAATTCATTTTTTTTTATTTCAATGAAATTCTCGAAAGAATATTTTATCTTTGATGCACTTAAGATGAACATAATTTATGTATAAAATTGAAAATATCAAATATAGAATATAACTGGCATCTCATACAATAATTCCACAAATAATTTCATAGAATATGCTTGTAGTTTTGAACTTAGAAAATTAACACAAAAATAATAACCAAAACTGATAGCAACTGATATAAAAATTATATCTCATTGCTAATCAATTCATTTGATGTAAACTTTCACAACAACATTCTTAATACAATATTTTACCATAAAAAATTAAAAGAAATCACAAAATACACATAAAAATAATATTTATGTATTTTTAGAATTTAAACACATAATTTGTTAATTTCGTTTGTTATCTGACTAATAGGTACAAAACGATTTATTTCTTCTACTACACATATATTTTAATACTGAAAATTTATAGGGACATATTAGATATATAAAAACATAATTAAAAATTTTTATTGGCTCAAAAAGTAGGTTAACTAATTATTCATAATTTACAACTGTCTTCTTACAAAACTGTCAGCACTAAATCATAACAGTACATACGAAATTTAAAAAATCATGAATATAATAAATTAAGAAATATCACCTCTAAATTTTACAGTAAATATATAACATATCCAAAAATATACCCTACAAATATTAGATCGTGAAGAACTCTATAAAATAATATAAAATTTGGAATCATAGAATAATGTTTATTGATAGATTTTCAGTACGTTGGCAATGTAGAATCAAAATTTTATTATTATTTAATTAAAGTACTATTAGTTCTGAAAATTTTTGAGATTAAACTAGACATCTCCAGAAATATTCACGAAAAAGAAGAGTATGAAAATAAATTTTGAGCTATTTATAAAAATTCGTAGAAAATAAAGATCAGTTTTATGAGAAAACAAAACAGTAACATATTTATGCTAAGGAATATTAAAATCACAAAATAATCAATAAAATTATGTTTAATCATATAAATATAATCAATTAAGACTCATTATCAAACCTGAAGAAAAATAAATAAATTAACAATTGGAAGAAGTATGTGTAGAGATTTTACCCGCAAATAAAATAAAAGTGACAAAAATCTTATAATTCTTAGACTTAGAATTCTCTTGGAGATTAAAAATTTAATGATGGAGAAATAGATGAAGAATGATGCTGAAAAAATTTCTCTCTGTGTTTTAGAGAGATGGGAAAGAGATGGAGGTAGCTAGGGTTTAGAGAAGAATAGAAATATAAACATTAATATCAATATATATATATATACTTGAAATCCTATTAATTAAATCATACGTTTCCCTTTTTCTTTTTTTTTTTAAAAATAAAAACATAAAAAGACTCATGGCAATGCCATGTTTTTTTGTTTTTCTATTTAGTTTAATATATATATATATATATATCTAATTTCTATTTAAATATTAACATATATATATTATATGAAATTCAAAAATAAAACAATGGCATAAATGATTTTTTTTTTCACACGACATTTAAATTGTATATATGTATATATAATTAAATACCACATTGAGTCAATTAAATATTAATAACATTAAAAACAACAATTACTTATTTAAATAACTTCAAACAATTATATTAGATTATACTAGTTACACCTTTTCATTATTACAAAAATTTTAGTACGCATGTAAGATAATTAGAGTGCACTCATAATAAAATATAAAATGACAAACAAAAATTCTCAACCTGCAGTAAATGTAAACTTTACGTTATAATTTTTATATCAGGGCACGTATACGTCGATCGAGCACTATTGGACATTGTCACTGCATAGAATCATGTTAGGCACAATACTATATAAATTTAATAACAAGTAACACTTAACAATTCTAGGGCATTCTAATCATGGGTATTATATCATTATTCTTATTCCAAAGGTCAATGAAGCAAATAAAATGAGTTTCTTTTTCAAAGTTATCACTAAAATCCTTGCTACCAGATTGGGTCCTATTAATTCTGGAATTATCTCTTCAAATTAGTTTGATTTTGTCCAAGGTAGAAAAATGGGCGATTGTATAATGGGAGCCTCAGAATGTTACAACTCATCACCCAAATCGAATTATATCCTTTTTGAGTCCTAGGTAAACCAAGTACAAAATCCATTCCCACATGCTCCCATTTGCATTCCGAAATCAAAAGTGGTTGTAAGAGACCAGAAAGTCTTTGGTGCTCAACCTTTACCTACTGACAAGTCAGACAATGTTCAATGAATTCTGCTATATCCTTTCTCATACCAACCTATCAATAATTATTGATCAAATCTCGAAAGATTTCTGGATGGACAGAATAAGGAGTATAATGAGCTTCGTTCATAATCTCCTTCTTTAATTCTTCATCGTTGGGTACATACAACTTCTTACCATATCTCAACACTCCATCTTCGGAAATTACCAACTCAGGATGTTTTTCTAGTTGCACGTCACCTTTTAACTTCGTAATCATCAGATTGTTCGACTGAGCAATTTTAATTCTTTTCAGGATAGTTGGTTAAATCGATAAAGCAGTAAAATGTCCTATTTCCCTTTTTAACACCAGCTCTAATTCAAATTTTTGGATCTCGTTCTTTAAAGGAATAGAGGTACCCTGCAAGATGGAAAGATTTCCAATAGTCTTTCTCCTCAATACATCTGCAACCACATTCGCCTTTCCTGGATGGTAGTTAATCACATAGTCATAATCCTTTACTAATTCTAACCATCGACGTTGTCGCATGTTCAACTCTTTTTGTGTGAATAAGTACTTCAAACTCTTATGGTCTGTGAAGATTTCATACTTGGCTCCATATAAATAATGCCTCTAAATCTTGTGAGCAAACAATCTTGGGTAGGGTAATTCTTTTCATAATCCTTCAACTGTCGCGATGCATACACAATTACTTTACCATGTTGCATTAAAACACAACCCAAACCAAGTTTGGATGCATCACTGTAAATAACAAACCCTTCCGTGCCCGCAGGGATAGCTAAAACTGCCATTGATGTTAATCCTTGCTTCGATTCTTGAGAACTCTTTTCACACTCATCGGACCAGTGGAACTTGACATTTTTTCTTGTCAATTGTGTCAAAGGAGAAGCAATCACTATTAAAAAAGTAACATTCCACGTCACATGAAGCAAAAACAAAAATTTTCATTGAAATATCACTCTATATATATATATAAAGAGTGTATATATATAAAGTGTATATGTATATACATATAAAGTGTATATATATAAAGGCAACCAAAATCATATGATCCTTAATAGTTCATTTGTTTATGTATAAGAATTTGAACTTTGTTTCGTCATTACCTAATTAATAAATATGTAGTCCCCTTGAAGGGACTGATCCTGTCTACGTTTTAACCAACACAGGTCATATTTGTCCAATACTGTGTTAGTTAAAACGTGATCAGTGTTAGCCAAATCATGAACGGGACCGATCCCCTCAAGGGGACTACATCCGTGGCCATATAGGTATATAGAAAATTTAAGTGCCATGTGTGAGAAAGTATACTATATATTTTAAATTGCCTAGTTAAGTGTTATATGTGTTTTATATGGAAGTTGATGACATATAACATATTTTTTATATGAAGCATGATCATCCATATACATAACATTATTTTATTAAGATGGAATATTTTCAAAAGAACAAAAATTTTTATAAAGGAATGATTTTCTAAGAGTCTATTTAAAGATTTTAAAAAAGTAAGACTTTAAAGAAATGGGTGTGTGTCTATATTTGGAGGACTGAGTAGGCAAGAGACGTAGGAGATAGGCATACCCACCAAAGATAAATGACAATAGACTATTTTAGGGAGGTGCCCCATATGATTTTGACTCTGGGGATAGTGGCTATATAGGCTAGGTGCACTCGCTTTATACCTCTAATATGTTTCTACCAAGGAGTCGGTAGCAAGAACTGGTTCAGTAATCACGGCCTACTGGCTACCAAAAGTATAGGTATTACATTGAGTGTTCCCAAGTTACAAAATGGAAATAAAGAAAATATTTTAGAAAATAATTCAAGCATGCCTCATCAATTATGTGCATTATGGTTTATTTACAGGGGGTTTTAGCTCGTTATATTATTTAATATTTTCCAGGTGACGATTAAACGAGATAGCAGATAGCAGTGATGGGACGACTTGGTGACATAATAGTCTAGTGGTCTAGCTTTTACTAGAATAAACGTTTCACAGTACTTATTTTTATGTTCATGACATGTTATACTTTTAGAAGTTTTTCTTTCTTTGGTTTACATTAGGACTAGTCATATTAGTACTTTCTTTATGAATTTAATAAAGACTTTAATGATATATTTATTTTGTAAAAAAAAAAAAAATCCCATTTTTAGTGTTTCAATGAAATCAACGGTAATATCTTCTAGTCTAATGCTCTTAGACTTAAGGGGTGTTACAATGACTGTGGCGTGTTGCACTCCAGTCACTGGCCAAATTCGGCTAGTGATAGTAAATTCTATTTTTGGAATTTTCTGCTACTCGCTTTCACCTCTTGTAATATTTGACTATCCACTATTGCCTTTTATGTTTTGCAATTAGTCAATTATTACCCTATCAGTTTTTCTCTAATATATTAATAACTGATTAACCTTAATTAGAATTACAATCTAATTATGTCTAGGTTAATTGAACCAAATCAACAGTAGAAATCTCTATCAATCTTTGTCCTGAAATTGGCATATTCCAAAGAATGATATCTTTTGTGTTCACACTTGTCAATTTATCTAGAAGCTACCAAAACTGAAACAAGCCTCCTACTCCCACTACGCTCTACGTCCAAGCCTAGTAACTGGGCTAGGCATGTAGTCCACTATGCAGTCAAACATGATTTCTCCAATTTCCGATTAAATTGGTCCAGTCTACTAACAGTGTGACATTTGACACAAGCTAGCCCTGGAGATCTTATGGGATGTATACATTTGGCTCCTAAATAATTAAACAGAAATATTAATTATTTAATTTTAGATCTATTCTATGAGAGGACTGAAATTGCATTCTAACTGTCCTTGACTACTTTTTTGGAGTAATATCTCATGCCACAATGATTTCTCACTAATTACCACTCTGTATAACATCATAAAAACATATAATATGTGTCTTGGTTCTTAGTGATTTCTCTAATGATCATCAGTCAACATCTTACTAATTGAATCAGTCTTAGGCCTAAGACTTATAATCAAGCACCAAAATCCACCAAGAGATGTTATTTCATCAAATATATTGCTATTTATTATACCAAACAGTAGCGAATATAGATCTCGATTGATATCACTCCTTTGCAATTCAAATAAAGCCATACTTGAGAACATACTATCACAGGTAACTCAAGATTAAGAGTAAAGCTAATCACTGCCTATGAAATTATCTTCCATTCATATTTTCAATAAAATTTCATTTATGATTCAGTTCTGTGTAAGTCCAATTACACCAGCTGACTTATGTTAACCAAGACAAGCCAAACCTTTCCAAAGTCCGCTACAGCATAAATATAGTGCTCAACCTTATTTATATTGTTACAGACCATTATTGATTAATTGTAAATAACTTGTATCTATATCTTATGTGAATCTACATTGTAATTATAAAAATATATTTATAGAATTAAATGGACCTTTATTCAAATAACATTATGCATAAGTAATTAACTGAATAATACTTTATTTTATTAATATAAAAATTTTATATAAAAATAACTACTTTTATGAGCTTCTTCCACTAATTTCAGCAAATTATTCAAAACAAAAATTTCAATAATGAAAGAAGAATATCCAAATAAGATGGCAACACAAAAAGAATTTTGTCAGGGCTCACAAGCCTTAAAAGAAAAAAAAAAATGATAACTTTAGACCGAGAAAAAAAAGAGAGAGATCTAGTAAAGAAAAAAGGAGAATGGCATAATCAATCAGTATAAAATAAAAGATGGTCGACACCTTGAGTGACGATAACAATATGGTAAAACAGATAAGATGTCAGTTTTTTAACATGTATACCCGCCGCCGTCCGTACTAGAAAATGGTCATTCCTCTTTTTTATTTTTTATTTTTTATTTTTTGTGAGTCAAGTTAAAACGCCAATCTTCAAAGTTGTATGCAAAATCTGAAAAGTTACATTGTCATGCATGGCGAGAAAATCTATTAACTCATGTTTCTGGAGCATTTTCAACACAAAAAATGCCATTAACCAAACAACGTTGACGGGTTGTTAACACGCTGCTAAAAAACAAAAACAAAAAAACAAAAAAAAAACATCGTTTAATTTGTCGTTTTCAGTAACATTTTTCAATTAAATGGGCTGAGAAAAAGAAAATGTATGTATCAACACTGCCGGTTGGAGAATAATCACCTTTCCAGTATTTCATTTTCTCGAGCCAAACAAGAGACACAGGTTTCGCTGATTTTTATCTTTTTTTTTTTTAATTATTATTATTATTTTTTCATGTTTTCAGTCCATGACAAATTAGGTTTATATCTCCCTCTCACTAGGAGTCCATTTTTTTTCTTTTTTTTTTAATTAAAGTTTCTCTCGTACCGTCGAAGTTTGATTAAAAAAAAAACAAGAAACATATTCCATCAGCATACATTACAGACAAATCCACCCGATATAAAAAATATTTTTTTTCTTTCTTTCTCCTTTTTTTTTCCTTTATTTTTTATTGTTATTATATATGTTAATTTTATTTTAAATTTTCCACATGAAAGTGTCATTATTTTTTAAGGAGAAAATAAGAAAATAAAAGGGCATAATGTGTAACTTATTATTAAACTTGTTATGCTTTTCTCTTTCTAAATAATTAGTTGCAAGAAGAACAACAGAGATGGGTCATTTTGTGCAAAACTTTCGAATATGCTTATTATTTTGTGTGCAAGATTGACTTAATCGCCAAATCTTTCAAAATGTGCTTTTTATTTTAACTGACTTACTTAGTACACAAGGGTCCAGAGACTCAGGTCAACCAAAAAAAAAAAAAAAAGACAAGGCCAGAGAGACCTAAACGCAAAACACAAGCTGTTGAGTTTCTTGGAAATTACATCACACATTGCACGGAAACTTTCAATTTATACTTACTTTGAACAAAAGCTAAGTACCAGTCCAGTAGCCCTATAATATTTTCCAAAGTTTGTAGTTCTATGTAAACATTTTCCACAAGCTAGTTGGAAGTGGCATCATCAATTTTAACTTTGGTTCATGAGTTCTAATGAGACCAGTCGTCTAGTTCATTAATTTGTCATTAGACCCTACAAATCCATAGAAGAACAAAATAGCTTTTATAAAAAGTGTTTGCTTTTCCAAGCACGAACATTGCTATCGATCGGACTATAAATAAGCTAAGTCAGCACGACTTTGAACAAAAGAAAAGTAAAAATAAAGAGAAGAAGAAATATAATGAAGTCTCGAGGAAAAGAAGGGACAATTTGAAAGAAGTTTGAAAAGAATTGTATAAAGCAAGCTAGCTACGAAATCTCACTCCACACTACTTGACACACCTAAATTATTGTATAAACATAAAATTTGGAAAAAGCTAGCAATGCTAGATAAAAAATTCAAATCACTTGTCCAATTTTTTCATTTTTCAAAGAACATTTTTTTTTTTATGAAATACAATTCAATCTTTCTTCGAATAATTAATTAGTTAAATACCAATATATCCTGCATACTATAGACGGACCATAACAGTAAGTAATCGATCAATCCATTGTTTGTAACGGATTGATGCACACGAGGAAATAATTATGTACAATATGTAGTAATGTGATTAAAAATCCACCCGTCATTATCAGAGCTTCACTCTTTCTAATCATCTTCCACCACCTAAGTCGACTCATAGGATGATGGATCTTCTGCTAAGATCAATATTTGATTATATAAATTTTTTCAAATTTGGATCATAGAAGATTCATAAAAAGAAAAGAAAAACATAAAATTTTTAAGAAAAACAATAAAAATAAATAAAACTACACGATCTACAATCGGACAGGACAAACTCTAATATGATCAATAAAACTTTTGAAGCAAAGACTTTCACTCAAATGGAAAAGATTAAAAAATATTCTTAAAAAACTATTTAAAAAGTCATAGAGTACCAATTATTGAAGGGTAACAGAGGATCTCACCTTCTGATGAGGTAGAAATCAGGTGAAAAGTTGCAGAATGAATAAAGATGAAATTATTTAAAAAATCAATTTGAAAAGAATATTTTAGCTATTGCAAACTCGTTTTAACTTTATAAAGGTATTTAACAATAATTTAGAAAGTCTTAATTCCAAAACATATTCTAGTTTGCAAATAGAAAATCTCATTTTAGCCTATTTCAAATAATCACGATTTCAAATATATTTGTAACTTATTTAAACTTAAAAAAATCATGTACTAAAGAATATTTTGCCCATTTAAATAAATCATTATTTTTTATTTTCAAACTTCTAAAATAAAATAATCATTTTAAGCTTAAGATAGTTTAAAAACTCTTTTGAAAGCATGAGCCAATACAAAAAGAATTTATGTACAATGTAATAAATCAAATACAAGACTAAGACATAAAATATATCCTATCTAGACACGATATTGTATCTGTTGGGAATGTATGCTCTCCAAAGCATATTCGATCATGTAATAAACATTTTTTGGAATTGATAAAATTTATTAGATATTTTCATTATATCTTTTTTGCATATGTATGATTGAATAAAAGTCTATTTAATTACATAATATGTATCTTTGTGATCACCAGGTGGATTCACAGAAGATATCGATACAAGTTATTTTGTAATTAAATAAAATTGTTCGCAGTTAACAAAATAAAGTTGAGCTCTTTATTTTAACTGTTGTAAATTCATTGAGTAATTTGTCTTAATTACGTATGGATTTACTAATGTAGTTAGACTACATTGAACGGATCAATTGTGAGATTTAATAGACTTCAAATAACTGTCAGACTTATTAAATCTCATTTGGTATTGATAATACTTTATTCTCAATATTGAGTTAATTATAAGTTCATGTTTGTTTGTACTGCAATATTTGAGTTCTTAAAGGGTGCAACTCTAATTGAGGGGTTAATATTCTCAGTAACTTGGTATGAGGTATTTATGAACAGTGATACTTATAGATTGATAATATGGAATTTGTACATACATATCCCTTGACGGGTTCTTGGTACTTGATCATAGAATTCTCTGGCCAGAGTGTATTAACATATCTAATTAATATGTTGAAAATGGTCATTAGAGAGAACCAGTAAGAGTCAAGAAATAAAATATAATTAAATTGATTAGACAGTTGAGATGTCAATTTAATTATGATATAGTACAAAGGATTAAAATATAGATATCAATATGACATGGGCTAATTATTACTAGTGTGATAATATCTGTAAAAATATCATTTAATAGTGGAGTGCAATTCTAATCTTTTAGTGGAGTAGATTTGGAATTTACAATTGGGCCGATTAATTTAAGGCACAATTGTGGGAGCCACTATTTTATGAGCCCAAAGATCCCCGAGCTAGCCCGTAAATTCGGCTGTACCGCTATAAGTCCAATTGATAGAAGGGAAATAGTAGTTGGGCCTCACAAGCCCAAGACTGCACAAGCCTAGCCCAGTAATTGGGCATAGGCGTGTGGCACAGTGCCAGGCGTGTAGTACACTCCCATTAAATGGGATTTATAATTTACTACAAGATGGGTTATTTGAATTTTGGAAATTCTAAATTATTGTAATAATTAATTTGGAATAAAATTCAAATAGATAGTCTATCAGTAAAAATCTGTACGTATTATTTTGTGTTGGCCAAATTTGATTTGGTAACTGTCAAGATAATGGAAATAAATATCTTTTATTTTATTTCTTGATTTGAATTAAGAAATCTGGATAGATAAAGGATAGATATTTATTTGAATTAATTTCTACTTATCTTAGGAATTAAATATTATTGGAAAGTATTTTGAAATTTGAAAATACACCTTTATAGGGTGTTACACGTTTTTAGGAGAGAATCTCTCTGGCAAAAAATGTGTAGAGTGATCCTACTAATAAGGGATTGCCCTGGTACATTGAATCTGGACAGATATTTTTCTATTAGGAAATAACTTTAAAAGAAAGATGTCTAGGGAATTTTTTGTACGCAGAAGAAAAAAGTTACGTAAAATTTCAAAGTGAGAATTTTTCTCTGCACTCAGAGAAAAATAACTTTCCAAGAAAAATAAGAGCGTACAGTTTTTCTTGAGAGTTTTGAGTGATCGTAATTCTCTAGACAGAAAAGAAAATCACGCAGATCAATTAAAAGCTAAGTGACAAGAAATTCTTCTTGTTATTGTGTTAGTTTTTAATTTCTTATTTCCGCGTTCTAATAATTTCTCTTGTAGCGTACAAGGTGACCACGCACCGAGTACGGTATAGAAAACGGGTCATAGTCTGGAAGATTTTAGAGTGGGATAACTCGCATCGTTCTTCTGTCGGCGTCAGTAACGGTCTACAAGAGGTTAGATCTTTTTCCTTCTAATTTTACGAGTACGATTCGCTGCGTTATGTGCTTGTGTGATTTTAGGTTTCTATTTTTTTTTTGAAATCTATGGCTATCACCTCACGTGCTATAATAATAACCAACAGTATCTCAATTGTCCATCATCAAACTTGATTCTAATATACCTTTATGCATCCATCTTCAAGCTTGATTCCTTAATTAACTTCAGCTAGAACTTTTAAAACCATTTAACTATACTCTCAAGTTAAATTATTAATAATAAATCAATTGTATGTTATCTTCAAAAGAAGAGTAAGATTGAAACCCATATATGTCAATAGTATCACCCCCGAATAACACTTCTTCCATGTTTCAGTATGAAAATAAAGGTATGTACAGTTCTCCATTTTTGTATCCCTTATTATGTTTATGCAAGCTATTGTATGAACACAAGGTATTCCCTGCAAATATCCACAAGTACATAGATATTCATCTAGTTTAACTTGATTTCTCAAATCTCTAGAGACATTTCACCTGTCTATTTTTTTTTTCCCTTGGAAGGACCTGTCTAATTTTATATTCTTAGTTAATTTCCAGCGAATAAAATAGTAACACATTATTTAAAATTTAAAATCAATTCATCATGATTCCAAAAAAAAAAAAAAACCAAAAAAGAAACCACCTCATAAAATTTTCAACTTTATCAATATTGTTATTTAAATTTTTAATAGGATATGTCATCCATTCCATTTTTTGGATATAGATTGGGATACTAAATTAAAAAGAATTTGAATTCGTAGATAAGATGATGATAATCAAGGAATTCGTAAATAAGATGATGATCAGCACCTTGGTTCTCCTATTCTATTACAAAAAAATATTCATAAATAGGAAATAAAATAATATCATTGCCGGTTGGAAGACATTATTGTTGAAATCCGATGATATTTGCCAGATTTAGAATATTATTTTTCTTTTTAGTTTTTTAGTAATAATCTGGCATAATTATAAGCCAACGATTTAAAATTTATTTAGAAGATTTTCTAGAGGTTTTTAGTCCTAAATTTATTGTCCTAATTGGGTCTGAAATCTCGATATATTTGTATTTTCTTTTCTTAGGAAATTATGAAAGAATAAGAAATATAGTCTATATTATGTTTGTTAAGATGGCATCTGCATTGCCCAATATTCTCACATGCATACTAAGCCAATAATAAATATGTTCCTATTGCATATTAGGCATCTAGAAATCATTAATACCAATTTCATAGGAACATGCTTATTCCTTATGTTATGTACTTTTACACCTATGTTATTATACTAATGATTGTCCAAGTGTCCCGATGTAGTGTAAATGTTTAATACCCTCAGAGAGAGAGAGAGCTTAGTATGCTAAAAGAATAAAGAATATGTTTATGATTGCAATACTACGTGCACATGCATCAAAATCATGTTTGTTGATAACTCAGTCAAATGAGAGTTTTTCAGTAAAATGCATTTTTTACGCTTTTCGGAGCTGAATTCACTGTACATTTAACACATCAAATAGCTTTAATTCATTGTTTAGGACTCATTTATAGCATTTTCTTTATCAGTTCTAGGTAAGTATGAGGTGGCATTCACGACGCTGATTTGTGTTTATTGCACTAAGCTAGCTTAGATTCAGCTTAATCGCGTAATGTCATTTTTATGCATTATAATAATTTAGTACTAGTACTATGTTTACATTATTAATTGGAGTCTAATTGACTTATTTTTATGTTCAATGATTGGTTATGGGGCTAGGTTCCACCAGATTGCAATAAAACCCGTCACACGGGATCATAAGTTCTATGATTAGTTTTCACTTTCTAAGCTAGGATTCACCAACTTTATCTACACTTGGGTATATGGGAATGACTAGCAATGTAGTGAGTAAGCTAAAGATGTTTTAAAGCTGAACATATGGAAAGTAATGATGTAAAATACTAAAAATACCCCTCCGAATTTAAGTTTTGTCATTTCTTAGTTATTAAGTGTCACTTTTAGACCAAATCTGGTCATTTTCTTCTCCTTTCTCTCCAGCCATGACCTGAAACTCTCTAGCTCCTTTCTAGACTTTTCTTAACTTCTCTTAGCTATGTTTAAGAGTTTCCTATTGGTAGAACTCAAGTTGGAGCTCTAAAAAGCAAGATATGTCCAAACTAGTCAAGGTAATTCTACTAGTTTTTCTTCCTAGGTTTTATTTTCTAATTGCAATTCTCCACTTGTTGCCACTTAAATAATGGTTCCTTAAGGTCCTCTTGAGTCCTAAAATCTATTTCTAAGCCTTGAAAATCAGTTTGGTAGAGGTAGAAGGCAAGAGCTTCAACAAAAATACAAATTAGTCAAGGTGATTAGCACACCAGTCTCTAGAGGATATTGACCATTTCCACTATCAATTTCTATTCAGGACACAAGGTAAGTAAAGATTTACAACTGCATCACCAGAACTACATGGAAGATATCACTACGTGTAACTGATTTATTTTTGAAAGTTATGAAATAGCATGTACATGACACGTCTTGCATGTAATTTAAGAATTTCATTACAGAGTATTTGAAAGTGAGTACCATTGTACTAATTTTATAAGATACATTTTGCTAGTCTATCGAAGCTGGGTAGGTAAGTCTTTTGATGCAAACTCTCTTATTGAAGCGGGACTTGCAAATCTTATGATGTGTCTCGTTGAAGCAGGACAATATTAGTACAGTGTGGGATGCCCATTTGATGAGGGAAGGAGTTTTAAAGAAAAAAACCTCACACGACAGTCGCACGTTATTTTTACTCTTGGCTAGAGTTTCTGCCCAATACTATCACTGTCTATCGACTTACGGGACTAGCAATATGCTAAGGTATGAATGTTTTTAAAGAAAATGCATGGACTCAAATATTTAAGAAAGAAAAGTGTACAATAAGAATTTGATGAGATTTTAAAGCATACATGAGATGAGCAGGAATATTTTGGTATTGAGTAGCTGGTTGCTTGGCTTGCCTTTTGTCACAATGATCATATAGTTACGGATGAGCTTGACCTGTGGGCGATATTTTTATATTACGATATTTTGGGTGTGGTGTAGATATTATTGCTGATGGCAAAAATAGACTGATGGGAGCCTCTTTTGATTGTACATTTTATAAAGACACTTTTAACAAGAAATGCTATATGCAGTTGCTCTTATTTAAAGGTTTTGAAAAGTTCAAATTTGCCCACCTTTTTATAAGACTAGAGATATGGTTTAACAAAGAATAATACTTTATAGTTTGGTTGTATATGACAGGGGTGTTGCAGTATCAGAGAAGAAAAACTATTTTATATACTCTCAAAACCCATATTTTGAAATTAAAAAAAAAAAAAGAGGCTGCATCTAACCCATCATAGTGCATTGTCCCGCAGCCTTGCTTGGCTTGCCTTTTATCACAATGATCATACAGTTATGGATGAGCTTGACCTGTGGGCGATGTTTTTGTATTACGATATTTTGGGTGTTGTGTAGATATTATTGCTGATGACAAAAATAGACTGATGGGAGCCTCTTTTGATTCTACTTTCTGTGAAGACACTTTTAACAAGAAATGCTATATGCAGTTACTCTTATTTAAAGGTATTGAAAACTTCAAATTTGCTCACCTTTTTATAAGACTAGAGATATGGTTTAACAAAGAATAATACTTTATAGTTTGGTTGTATATGACAGTACAATTAAACTAGGGGGTGTTGCAGTATCAGAGAAGAAAAACGATTTTATATACTCTCAAAACCCATATTTTGAAATTAAAAAAAAAAAAGAGGCTGCGTCTACCCCATCATAGTGCATTGTCCCACAGCCTGCCGTGTGCTGCCCCACAGCTTGTCTCCGTGCCTAGTCCATCGCCTGTTTTTTTGGCCATTCGCCGTTTGTCGTTCATCGTCTACTGTTCGTTGTGTAAATTCCGAAACAAAGAAGAAGAAGCAGTTGTAAACTCATGAAGAACTCAGCCATGACTTGAGAAGAAGGTAGTCTTGTATTTGTGTTGGTTGGGTTAAAGTATTGATATGAAGATTAAAGCCTTTCATAGCCTAATATGATTTAGGAAAATTGACATGGCTAGTTCTAATTTGAGGCAAAATGACTTTTTTAGTTAACTTATTGAAAATGACATTTTTAGTCGTAAAAAATGACTTTAGTAGTTGTACTTTGGAGAGAGAAAAAATAGTGTTCCACTTTAACCCTTATGACACATATCAATATTTTACTCAAAAATTGTCCACTTTTCGCACCTTTTCTCTACTTTCCCCCTCTTTTCCCACTATTTCCCTCCTAAAACGTACCCTTCCTGCCAAAATCAGATTCGGCCATCTCTCTCTTTCTCTTCTCCCCAAACTCAGATTCGGCCATCTCTCTCTCTGTCTCTCTTCTTCCCAACTCAGATCCGCCCATCCCTATCTCTTCTCTCTCTTCTGCATGCATCTCTCTCTCTTTCTTGTTCAACTCGAAGAAGGTTGTCCACCAATCTCTTGTTGGGATATTTGTCCTAAAAAGTATATTTCCAATTATACCTTTTGAGTATAAAACAACTTTTTCTTATATGCAATTATGATATTTGCTAGATTAAACTATCTTAGTTGTATAGTTTATTTATCTGAAAACGATTCCATGACTTTGTTTGTGTATAAAGAAACAAACATGATTAAGTGTTAATTATGGGGAGACTTGTTTCTTTATCTAAGTCTAAATGAATTAGTTCACAATCTGTAAATAAAGATGGAATACTTTATTTACTATAGGTTGTAGTGTTTGTCTATCTCAACGGGAATGATGTGTCTCAAATCATTGAAGTATGTGACTACTGATAGAAACACTAGTACAACATAAATAAGTTATGTGTATTGAACTGGACCAGGCAATATAAAGAATTGGAGTGCCGTAACTCAATTCTTATATTACCACAAACTAGCTCTTAGCATATAGATCTTAATCCTTGATATTTGATTGGACTTGCTTTCATGGATTATAGCCTTTTGATTTGTTAAAAGACTAGCCTCTATGAAATTAGAGGTGAACTCTAGCATATTGGAGGTTATGGTTTATGAATTGATGGGAACACTAAATAGTTAAGGACACTATACATTAATGCCACTTTAGGTTCTTTCAAGATTCATGGAATAATTAAATCTAAGATCTTAGTATTCACTTTGTGAATTGGTTGATAATTTTGTCTAAATGGCCATTGAGAACAAAATTATCGACAACATTATTCCTTGATAGAAAGATGGTAACTTAAAGGTAAATAGGTGTTGGAGGGGTATTACGGTAATTTCACCTATCCAACTACGGCATTGTATAGGGATTCTATGTGTGGTATAGAATATGCTAGATGGATCGATTAATCAAGACTAGTTGATTAAATCTCTTTAAAAGGCATGACATTTAATCTAAGAGTGCAGTATTGGGCCTTTAGTGGAGTGTCCCCTTTACTAATAATATTTATATAAATATCATAATAAGAGTTATTATGTATTTATCGTATTATTGGAACTTAGATTATTTGGATCCATTAGGTCCGTTGTCTAACTCAATAAAGCTCATTAATTGGTTGGTGGTACTTGTGAAATTAGTTTCATGAAACTGTGTTAAATAATGATTCTACACAGAAGTTGGTATTTTTATAAATAATTTTCATGGGTTGGACATATTTATAAAAATACACCCAAAGCCCAAATTGGAGAACAAGCCCAATCCTAGTTGGACTAGGGTTAGCAGTTTTTGGCCTCATATATATAAGATACATGAGAGAAAAAACTGTACAGTAATTCTAGGTGTGTTACACGAAAATTACAGAGGGAGAGGGAGAGAGATTTCGGCCACCCTAGGCTGAGAGAAAGAGAGAAAAAGTTTCTATCATCTCACGGTCTCATCTCACGTCCCGGTGTTCCAAAAGATCAAGAAGGTGTTCTTGATCGTTCTCCAACAAAGGATTCAACTTGATGTCCACTCACCTCATCAACCAAGAGCAAGAGGATAGGCAAGAAGATCTAGGGTTAGAGGTTTGATCACCATCAACAAGGAAATCAAGGAGGAGCACGCTACAAGAGGTAAACCCTAATCCCATCTCTAGGGTTTATGCATCTAGATTTGATATACGTTATACATGATCCTGTATATGATATATGCATGTAATATGGTTATGAAAATTGTTTTCATGTAAAAAATTTTAAAACCTAAATCCGCTATTTTTCCGCTGCGTTCATGATGTGATCATGTGTTTTCCATAGTTTGCATGGATGTATGTTTTTGTCCTAAGTGTTAGGCAATTCCAACATCTCTCTCTTGTTTAGCTCGGTTGTCCACAAATCTCTCTCTCGTTTAGCTCGAAGCTTCTCCTCCTAGCTATGTCTTTGGGTTCTGCTAGAAGCTTCTCTAGCCATCACTCTTTCTGGTTCAGGTCCATTTTTCTCCACAAGTCTATTTTTATTTGGTGTTAAAATTAAGTGGAAACTGGTTGTATAAGGTCATAAGTTAGGACCTAGTGAATAAGGTTATAAGGTCATAACAGATTTGCTTGAAATTTTTGACAAGTATTGAAAGTAAAAGTAAGAGTTTGTGTCATGAATGTATATTTCCAGTTACAAATGTATATTAATTATTAATATCTTTATGACTATTTATCAGTATTTTGTGACAGTTGTAGATTGTCACAATGTGTCATCACACTTTAATAACATTGTGATTGGAAGTAGGCTGAATTTGTGAGAGTACTTTCTGTTATTAGAAGGTGTCACAAAATTTGTGACACCTTGTCTGTGTTTATTTTCCACAGTTAATAACTTCGGGCATAGAAGTAGTCAAAATTTTGTGACCGGATGTCACCAGTGAGAGACATGGTCACAATTTCTTGAAAGTAATCAAAATTCGAAACTAATATTGTGACTGGTTGTCCCAATTTTGTGACTGATTGTCACAGTTTTTTTTAATTATAAAATAACGTTGTTGTTGTTGTTGTTTTTTTTTTTTTGTTGTGCAGATTTGGGCAGTGTTGTTGTTTTCCTCAATTACAATGGTAGTTGGGACAACAATAACATTTATCAGGGAATGGAGACTACCGGTATTTTTGTTCCTAATAGAGCAACTTATGTCGGTTTGTTAGAAATTGTGTTTGAGGCTCTAGAGTTGAGAACTGAACACCATACGATAGAGATGAAATATGTTGTTGACGTGTGACTTTGTCCTGTGAAGATTATTAATGACCATTCCGTTAAAGTTTACATGGAGCTAAAAAGGAACGAAGTTGACAAGACCAAGTTTCCGCTTTGTATAGATATAATTGACGAACCAATGACAATGCAAGGGATATTTATGCCACCCAGTCAAAGTAAGCCCCCTCATTGGCCTATTCAAACCTGAGAGGAGCCACATATTTCTTTTGCTTCCGAGTGTGCTGATGATGGATTAGAAGAATAGTCCCAATTTCAAACACCCTCTAAAGTAGAAGAAGTTAATGGAACAACCAATGGTGCACCAAGCAATGCTGCACCAAGCAACGATGCACGAAGCAATGTTGCACCAATTAATGGTGCTAGATCTGTGGTTCGTGGTCGATCTCAGCATAGGAGCGAAGCTGGAACTTCCTCAATCAATAGAGGTGTTCCTTTTGAGAATGTAGAAGGTCTTATGAGTTCAGGCGATGCCATCCCCTCTGAACTATTAGATGTAGTTTCATTTTAATCACTGATTATGATAATAATGCATGCAATGTATGTCAATAAAGGGGCACTGTAGAAGCATCTACATAAGTTTGCAATTAGTAATCACTTCCAATTCAAAGATAGAGCTTCAACCAAAAAAATTTTACACGTTGTGTGTTTTGACGATAATTGCAAATGGTCCGTACATGCGATTCAGATCAAACAAACTACTATATTCCAAATAAGAAGGTATTCTAGTGAATCTGTATTCAAATGAATTTTATGGCCCCGTTTGTTTCACCTATTTGAATGTGTGTATTTGAATGGAAATTGTGGAATGGGTTATAAGTGGAATGGAAGACATTTGAATGGAAAAAATAGTGGAATGGGTTATAATTAGAATGGGAGTATTGGAATGGACCATTCAAAAACACCTCTTCCCCTCCATTCTCATCCAAGACACAAAAATCCATTCAAATAGTTGATGTGACTGATGAACCATTTGAATGGAAAAACTAAATTGTTGAAACAAACACTCATTCCAAAAGACTATTTGAATGAAAAATTTAGAGTTGTTGAAACAAACACCCATTCAAATGGATTTTCCATTCCANCACCCCTCTCTCACTATCTCTATTTCTCGTTCCCAAGTATTAGATAAATTTATATGAAAACGTTAGTCATGCAGAAAATCTTGATATGATATAATATAGACATAATAATTAATTACTTTCTTATGAATTAGTATGCTTAATTGTTTGTGTTTTTCATATATTCTCTATCTTTTACTTTTTCGTTTTTTTTTATGATGGGATAGTCTATTATGTGGTTTTTAATTTAATTTTTTTGGATTAAACACTTATATCATATATGTGCTTGCTATGTTGTTGGCTTTGTTTTTCCCCCTGAAATGGTCCACATATATTATGCTCTCTCATATTTAATGAATCCTAAAACATTGTTTGATTGGTTATGACGTGTTTTTAATTTTAATTTAATATGGGTTGAGTAATCATTTATTTCTGATAAATTAATTTGTATGATAGTTTTTCAGATGTCTAATAATTTTTTATTAGTTAAATTTAATTTCTATTCTTTATTTTTCTATATTAATATTCCCCCTACTCTCTCTCTCTCTCCTCCCTCCCCCACCCCCCCTAAATATTAAATTAATTATAAGAAAATATTAGACGTGCAAAAAATATTGATCTTATGTGATTTGGCCGAATATTTGATTGTTTTCTTATGAATTACTATACTGATTTATTTGTGTATTTTCCATATAGTCTCTATCTTCTATTTTCTCATTTTTAGATGATGAGACAGTCTTTTTGTCAAATGTTTTTGGATGAAAAACTTCAGTTATTTATGTGCTTGATAATTATAATTTATTCTGATATACTTCTTGCATACTAAGTTTTTTTGGTATTTATTGAATTTTAAAATAATTTTTTGGTTATTTATGATGTTAATTTTAGTCTAATATTAAATGAGTAATCAATTATTAGTGCTGAATTATGTCATGTGATTATTTTCAATATATCTAATATTTCTTTATTAATTAAATTTAAGTCCCTTTGTCTCTCTCCAACTACCCTACTCTTCCTTCATCTCTCTCCTCTCTTTACTCTCTGTTACTTTCTTTCTTGCCTCTTTTTCTTTCTGTCATTCTCTCTATCCCTCCTCTCTCTTTCTTTCTCCCCCTTCCTCTGTCTCTCTCCCAAAGAATTAAATTAATTTAGAAGAAAAGGTTGAACATGCATAAAATCTCGATCAGATGTAATTTTATCGTAATAATTATTTACTTTCTTATAAATACTATGTTTTTCTTTTGTTTGTTGTCCATTTATTTTCAGTCTTTTACTTTCTTGTGTTTTGATGATATGGTAGCCAATTGTGTTGCCTTTAATTTGTTACTTTTGAATTTAAAAGTATAGTTCTATATGTGATTGCTAAGTTTACTTTTTTCAGATATAGTATTTGCATATTATGCTTTTTGTTGTTAACAGAAGTTCAAAAATTATTTGGTTACTTATGATATTTGTTGTCAATTTTGATCTAATATGAATTGAATTATCATTTATTATTGCTAAATTATACTGTCTAGCCATTTTATATATGTCTGATATTTTCCTATTAATTAATTTACTTCTTTCTAGTTTTTTTTCGATCTTTCTATGTCCCTTATTATTCCTCTCTCTCTTTCTCTCTTTTTGGTATTAAATTAATTTATAAAAAAATATTCGATAAGCAGAAAATCTTGATCTAATGTAACTTGGATGTAATAAATAATTACTTATGAATTGGTGTACTTATTTGATTGTGTGTATTCCATACAGTCTCTACCTTTTACTTTCTCGATTTTTGATGATGTGACTGTGACGTCCCCCGATCCCACACACGTACGTGAGGATATTCGTAAAATTATTTAGTGAGATCGGGAGAAGCCACTCGACTTGGAACTGACAAAATCGGGTAAAATTTAAACTTTTTATGCTTTATGGGAGAAAAAGGGAAATTCTACTCACTCATAATTATACGTAGTCTGATGTATACATATATACATACTCACATAGTGGACCTCTCAGGAAAATATACATAATGTACACACTCAAAAATAGCTTATCAGGAAACCACAGCGTCAAAATGCTCATATACACAAGCCGCGGTCAGAAAGTCGGCGCTCCTCCTCTATCTCACATATCATCAGTACCTTCTGCAATGTAAGAATATTTATGAGTATAAAACTCAGTAAGTAACGTATGCAGAGTGCACACGACAGAGGACAAATAATCATATGATTGGGATCCCTGTGTATATTGTATTGCCTGACAAGACCGTGAATCGCATACTGAGCCACTCAGATAGCATATAACATATCATGAGCAGTATGGAGGTCTCGAGTCCCAAATACATCTCAAACCCCTCTGTGTACTGCAGAAGTCCACCCCATACCGCCATCAGAGTGTTCCCGAAGGAACCATATTGTCCCCGAAAGGACCAGAGTGTTCCCGAAGGAACCAGAGCGTCCCCAAAGGAACCATATCACATATTTGGGCACTGGCCCGCCACACCCTATTTACCAATACTCGTCAGGCAATATAAATACACTACGTGTTCATGTCTCATGCAAAATTGAATAACAGATACATATTTACAAATTCTATATCCACATATTTCACAGAAACATAGAATTCTTACATTGCAGGTGTGACGTTACTTACCTTGTGTCTGACAGCAAAGATAGTGAAAAGGGTCAGTATCCTCTGTGGCAAGATGTGTGGAAGACCT
>JXTC01000275.1:365982-394983 GCA_002914845.1 Trema orientale
GTCTAAAGGATATAATTCTTTAATATGCTCAAAACCAAGTATTTTAGCATCAAGAGTAGAAAGTAATACGTACCTGCGAGAAAGTGCATCTGTGATGACGTTTTCCTTACCTTGTTTGTATCGAATAACGTACAGGAATGTCTCAATGAACTCAACCCATCGCGCATGTCTCTTGCTCAGCTTATGTTGGCCTCTCAGATGTTTCAATGACTCATGATCTGTATGGATCACGAATTCTTTAGGCCATAGGTAATGCTGCCATGTCTCCAAAGACCTAACCAATGCATACAACTCCTTGTCGTAAGTCGGGTAGTCTAAAGTTGCCCCACTTAGTTTCTCACTGAAGTAAGTAATTGGTCGTCCCTCCTGCATTAAAACTGCACCTATATTAATACCTGAAGCATCACATTCAATTTCAAACGTTTTATTAAAGTTAGGTAAAGATAATAAAGGGGCGTTGGTCAGTTTCTGCTTGATCAGTTGAAACACCTTCTCTTGTTCTTCTCCCTACTTGAAACCAACGTTCTTCTTAATTACTTCTGTAAGTGGTGCGGCTAATGTGCTAAAGTCTTTCATAAACTGCTGGTAGAAACTAGCAAGGCCATGACAATTTCTCACATTCCCTACAGTCGTGGGACTCGGCCACTCTTGGATTGCATGTACCTTCTCTTCATCAACTTGTATACCCTGTGCACTCACAACAAATCCTAGAAACACAAGTTTATCGGTGCAAAAGGTACACTTCTTCAGATTAGCAAACAATTTTTCTTTTCTAAGTACATCTAAGACAGATTTCAAATGTACTACATGTTCATCCAAGTTTTTGCTATAGACTAGAATATCATCAAAATAAACAACTACGAACTTTCCAATAAAAGCACGCAAAACATGGTTCATTAATCTCATGAAAGTGCTAGGAGCATTAATTAATCTAAAAGGCATAACTAACCATTCATATAAACCATATTTTGTTTTGAACGCAGTTTTCTATTCATCACCCTCTTTCATTCGGATTTGATGATATCCACTTTTCAAATCAATTTTAGAAAATACACAAGACCCATGCAATTCATCTAGCATATCATCTAAGCGAGGGATAGGATGACGATACTTTACCATTATATTGTTGATCGCTCGGCAATCAACACACATTCGCCATGATCTATCCTTCTTAGGAACCAAAATTACCAGAACTGCACATGGACTCATGCTTTCTCTAACGTACCCCTTTTCCATCAACTCACTAACCTGCTGTTGAAGCTCCTTTGTCTCCTCGGGGTTACTCCTGTAGGCTGGTCGGTTTGGAATAGAAGCGCCGGGTACAAAATCAATTTGATGTTCTATTTCCCTTATTGGAGGCAAACCATGTGGCACCTCGTCGGGAAAGACATCCTCGAATTCCTACAACAGAGAAATTACAGAACTATGCAAAACAGGGTCAAGATCGTTAGTGTTTAAAAACACCTCTTTGTACAAGAGTACAATCATCGGCTGGTTTGAAAACATTGCTCTCTTAATTTCTTTCGCTTTTGCATAAAAATTGTTTTGTTTTCTCTCTGTTTTTCTCTCAATGGCCGAATCTATTATTGCCTTTTCTCTCTTTTTTTCTTCGGCCTCTCTATCTTTTTCACTCTTTCTCTTTTGTTCACTCTCATTTTGTAACCTCACTTAATCTTCATGAACTTCTTTTGGTGTCAAAGGTACAAGAGTGATTGTCCTTTGATTAAGTACAAACGAGTACTTGTTGGTGAAGCCATCATGTTTGACTCGCCTATCAAATTACCATGGTCGACCTAGTAACGAGTGTCCTGCTTGCGTCAGAACCACATCGCACAAAACTTCATCTTCATATTTTTCGATACGGAAAGAAACTAACACTTGTTTGTTTACCTTCAGTTCACCACTATCATTTAACCACTGCAACTTGTAAGGTTGGGGATGCTTCATAGTTGGCAACCCTAATTTCTCCATCGTGGTAGTGCTAGCAATATTAGTACAACTACCACCATTAATAATCACACTACATACCTTGTTTTGAACGTGGCATCTAGTATGAAAGATGTTTTCTCGTTGCACCTCTTCTTCTTCTTTGACTTGCGCACTTAGAGCTCTCCTCGCCAGCAACAAATCACCTTGGGCAGAGTATTCCTCTTCATCAGCGTCCTCCAATGGTGGTATAGGATCGGTGTCATCTTCATCTTCGGTTTCAATCTTACCGTCATCTCGCAACACCATAACTCTCTTGTTCGGACATTGGCTAGCTATGTGACCCCTACCTTGGTATTTAAAACATTTGATATCACGATTCCTAGAAGTAGAAGAATCGGATTTATCTTGATTTCCATGGCTGGTCACCTCTTGCTTTTGCTCAGTTTTTGGCTTCGCCGTTGGTTGCCTCTCATCCTTCTTCCACTGATTCGATTTCCAAGCAGATGTACTTGGACTCTGGCTTGGACGTGTGCTACCCCTCCTCTTGAATTGGTTCTCAATTTTTATTGCCATGTGTACCATATCCTCCAACTCCACGTAATGTTGTAATTCCACCATATTAGCAATTTCACGATTCAAACCAACCAAGAATCTAGACATTGTAGCCTCACGGTTCTCCTCTACGTTCGCTCGAATCATAGCAACCTCCATCTCTTTATAATATTCCTCTACACTCCGGTTGCCTTGTCTAAGACTTTGCAACTTATTATACAACTCCCGGTAGTAGTAGCTTGGAACAAATCTCTTTCTCATTACTGTTTTCATCTCCTCCCACGTCTCTATTGGACGCTCTCTGTTTCTTCTCCTATTCATCACTAATTGATCCCACCAAACAATAGCATAGTCAGAAAATTCAATGGCAGCTAACTTTACCTTCTTATTCTCAGAGTAGTTGTGGCAATCGAATACTAATTCTACCTTCTTCTCCTATTCAAGGTAAGCTTCTGGATCGTTTTTGCCTTGAAAGGACGGAATCTTCATCTTAATACTACCCAAAGAATTATCTTCCCGATTCCTTGCTCCTCTAAACTGCCCACCATTCCTCCTATTGCCAACAATGGAATACCTATCATCTTCATCACCAAAAGTGTCTCTATAATATTCTTCATCTTCAACCCTCACTGCCCTAGGTTGAATTCTCTCTCTTCTTCGCATATTAGGAGCGATATGTGGCTGCTTCACACGTGTATTCTCTATTTTGTCTATCCGCTCATGGACCTGCTCCATCTCCGCTCTCATCGCTCTTCTCATCTCACTAATTAAGACTTCCATCAGAAGCTTCGGATCAACCACTCCTGATGTTTCTCCAGAGGTATTTTTATCCTTGTTGTCTGACATGTTTGCTGCAAAACAAAGTTAGAAAAAGAAAGGACCTCACACACTCTCTCACGTGTTTCGCTCGAATAATGAATCACTCAATTTCACTTGTGTTTTACTCTTAATCATATTGGCTTTTACCCTCTTATATGCTTACCACTCTTGCCTTTTTCTACTCGTAATTCCTCTATAGGTTCTTATCAAACTAATTCAAACAACTAGCAGAATTTCTTTGCAACAATCCACACCAAAACTCACCAACCAAATTAGGATTTAATGTAGCAATCTGGAATAATAGTGTTAGGAAGTTGAAAATTAAAGAAAAAGAAGTCCCTAGGTTCAAAGTCACAGACAATACTTCGAAGGATCACACGAAACAAAGATACAAGAGAAAAATGCGCACAAAACTTCGAAGGCTCGAAAAGTGATGAAAACGATGGATTTTGGGATCAAAAACTGGGGTGAATGGAACATAGTCTGTTCAAAGTCGTAGTGCTTGGAATAAGCTTCGATTTGGTATATAATATGTATCGTTTCGATAACCAGATCAAAAGTTACGACCGTTTTACTGAAGCACTATCAAAAACCTTAATTCGGTTAGAAATTTCTTGATTCTTCTTCGTGTTTTTTTTTTTTTTTTTTTGGTGAATCCGCTTCTTTCTTCTGTTCTCTTTTTTTTTTTTTTGAGAACCTAAATATTCATTGAAATACTCAAAAGCAACACAAAGCTAAAATTCGGACTCAAAAGCAAGAAGAATCTGACTTCGGTTATGGTTATGACAAGAACAGGCTGTTTTTTTTTTTTGGACGATTTAAATGAAACAAAGAAGTAAGAACTAAGGGCTGGTATGACTAAGAAGAAAAAATAAAGAATAGAATAAACCTGAGTCTAGAATCCGGTTTTGATACCAAATGATACGAACCTCGCCAACTTGTGACGAAACCCGAAACAAAGATGATGCCTAGGACCGTTCTACAATCAGATTCAGATGGAAACCTCGACCCAACACCTACAAAGAGATGTGAACCTTGGTATAAGGGAAGACGCCATAATCAAAGCTGGAAAACTCGATTGATAAGTCAAGGGATGGATGCCACAGAGAAATCTGATAAGTTCGAATAAGTTCTCAAAGAACCAAAGAGAAATTGCTCTCAATTTTTGTTGAATTGTAATATGATTTTATTGAATGAAAAGTGTACAATTTATAGGTCTTAAGCCACGAAAATTCTGCCATAAAATGCCCAAAAACGTCTAAGGCAACTTACCCAAAATCAGAAAAGGAAAGTAGGAAGATAACCCTAAAAACTAAGCTGAATTCATCCCTAATTACATGATAGGTAAATCTGATTTTAATCCCTTAATTTTCAGCCTATTACACGCCACTTAAAAGGAAATAAGCAAATAAATCATTTTGGAAAACTTCCTAAAATAACCAAAATAGGAAAGCAAGCTATGACTTGGCGTCCAAGCTTTTACAAATCAGATTTCCCCTTCTACATGCACCTGTAGACTTTCCTGAACTTGAATCAAGCTTGTAATGGGCTTAGAAATTCGTTCATCTCCTTCAATGGGCCTCCACGTGCATGCCTGAGCCCAAATGTCTTGAATCAGCCCACTTAATATATTTTTGAATCTCTTCGCACGTGTTCTTATAACTGGACCAATGGGAACTTGGATAGGATCCGCATTCCATGCTCTCGTACTTGCCATGTTCTCATCAAATTTTGTGACTAGCAATATACATTATATTTATGCCACATTATCATTCAATTTGTGATAGTGTGTTGTTTTTATTATTTTCTGTGACTTCTCGTCATAAATTTTATGACTGGCAATATATATTATATTTATGCCACATTATCATTCAATTTGTGACAGTGTGTTGTTTTCCTATTGGTGACCCTTTTGGTTGGACAATCCCGGAAGAGATAAAAAACTATGTACTAAAACTACCACTTGTGCGAGCTAGATCAGCTGGTCGGCCAAAGAAGAGAAGGATCCTCTCAAATGGTGAAGAAGCTCCCAGGCAAAAATGCTCAAGATGCGGGGAAGGTGGGCACAATAGGCAGACTTATAAGAATCCGATCCGATCCCCTTACGTACACGTAATTACAGAGGAGGAACCCATTGTAGAATGAATGTATGACTAGTATTGTCTTCAAATATGTGATTAGTGTATGTGACCTAGTATCAGACAGTTTCTGATTTAGGGTTACACATTTTGGGATAGTTACAGGTGAATACCGATAGTAATGTATAATTGTAGTCAGTGGACCTTTCAGTAATTAACAGTCAATGGATGTTTAGCAACATTATTCATGTTGATATAGTTAGTCACACAAGTCACAATATTTTATTACATATTGTGACTTGGAGTCAAAAGGTATATGATTAGAAGTCACAGAATGCTTGCAATTAACACTACTTTAATACTTGACTAGTGACAAATGATAAAAAGCAGTACCTAATTCATCTGGAATTGTTTAAGTGATAGAATTAGTCACTGGATTCTTGTTTCCCCACACATTATTCAATAATGTGTCTAAAAGTCACAAAATGCATGGAATTAACATTATATACCTATTTCAAACGTATTTTATAACATATTGTGACTTGGAGTCAAAACGTACGTGACTGGAAGTCACAGAATGCTTGCAATTAACACTACTTTAATACTTGAATAGTGACAAATGATAAAGAATATGTACCTAATTCATTTTGAAGTCATAGAATGCTTGAATTAATACTACCTCATTACTTGAACAATGACAAATGATAAAGAAGCTGCACATAATTCATGTTTGTAATTAATACTACTGGGACTTAGGGTCATATAAATTGTGACCAGTAATAACAAAATGATATAAAACCTACACAGTAATCGTGTTCTAGTAAATAATAACAGTACTTCAGGCCTTGCACTTCATCACAAGCGTCACAAAATAATAGTTCTAAGTATATTATTATAACTTAATTACTTGGCCATTACAAAGACCACAAAAAAAGACTAAACATAATTAATCTCTCTCCAAGTCACTAACAACTTGATTCTCTTCCTTGTCCATTGCATGAGAATAAAGCTCAAATGTCAGCTTCCGACGGAAAAAATGCATCTTATCCTGAGTGACCTCTGAAATTGCATACCCATGCATGAGATATTGAGTATACTTTATGACAAATACTCTGCAGTCCCCACTATCATCGCACAAAAATAAAATTGAAAACCAATGTCAAAACAAGTATGACAATACGTAAACGAAACAAAAACAGAAAATAAGTTCCATACGTGTTATCTTGTTGTGGGTTGTCGGGACAATGCTCAACTTTGAATAGGGCAGAGCCATAGTCATCTTTTCTCTCAGCAAAGAGGCCAAGAAAATCTAGCAGAATTGGCAAAAGAGTAACCATTGGTTCTATCTTTTCCTCGATAATAGTGTCATCATCTTCATCAGTCTTCAGGGTCTTGCCGTTCCGCCGCCACCCAACGCCGACCACCCCACTTTCCGGCAAGCCAGGCCTTTCCCAAGCAAGACCAAACCACTCATCATATCTAATTTCTGGCCAGGAAGCTCCGGTGAGCATTTGAAACTTTTTGTGTCATTTTTTATAATGAAAAGTGGCATTTGTATAATTATTTTTGTGGGGTTTAAGTAATGTTCTTGAAACTTTAGGGTGTAGATAAGTGGTTTAAGACACGATGAAGAGTGGTCATTTTGTTTGGAATGGATAGATTGATTGTGAGGAAATCAATTCTAAAATTTGCGGTATTTGTGCAAATATTTACAGAAATTGACATTTTTGTAACTTTAGAATTAGTTCCTATTAAAGCCCAAATTTAAACTAGGGGCCTCGAAACTGAAATTAGACTTCGGAATTGGACTAAGTAAGGTCAAGACACGAGTTTTGATATACATCATCAATAGGTTTTGAAGTAGCATGAAATCCAAGATTCGAGGCTCAAGATTTTACCTCGTTTTGTGTGCCACGGGCTGGGTCTCAGTCTGGGGCCTAAATTAATCGAATTATATGTCTAACCTAACTATTTTGGATGCTAGGAATCCATTGGTGACAAATGTTTCTCGATTTGAGGCTTCGCTTGGCAAGTCACCCCTCAAAGTGAGCTCATGGGAAACAACCTTTCGAGCGACCAGGTAACGAACGGGAGAATCTACGGGCCCCGATAGCTTAGCTTAGCTATCAAGGCGAGGTAGGGGTTTAATTACCAAGTTTTATACTTATTTTGTTTTAAAATATGTATTATGACCTATCCCTTGAAATTATCGATTTTTATGAGTTTCATTGATTTGATTGGATATTCAGTGAACTTGTGAACTATTGAAATAAACTGGATTATTCTGGGATTGGATTGTATAGTTTTTATGCAGGTTTAAAATTTTGGTTTTGGGAAAATATAGCCATTATGCTGCTCGATTTTCAATAGATCCCAGGATAATACCAAATGAGTTTTAAAGTATGATTTCTTGATATACTAGATGAATAGTTATTACACACTCTGTGATATGTTGTACATACCATAGGATCACACACTTGAGTCCCATTTTAGCATCATGGTATTTAGATCGCTGGCGAGTTGCTGCAGTGATAGGTGAGAGACCTAGGCCCCTGCACAGGATTTACTAACACACCTCCAAGTAGTGGGTAACTCTACTAAAAAGGTATTACAAAGCCGTGATGGGAAGATGAGAGCTCAGTCATATACTTGTTTGATTTATGATATGTACAACATAGTGACTTTGCTTCTGGTTTTGATTACATGATTAATCTTGATCTCGATTATTTTGTAGACTTGATTTAAAAATGGATTTTGGAAAAGGTACTAACTATGCAGGTTTGAAAAGTTGCATTCATTCTAAAAAGGTAATTGAATTCCTATTGTACATAAGAATGCTGACTCCTTATCTTTTCCCCTCTCAAGTGGTGTGCAGTGTGACTTGGGTAACTTCGGAGTGGAATGACCAGGAGAGGAAGATTGTTACTAGATTAGTAGTTGGTAACTACTTAGTAACTCTTATTTTGGATTTGTAATAATATTTTAAGGCTTATACTTTGGATTTAGCCTGTATTTCCTATTATGCCTACTGGTGATGATCATGGTGATGCATATGTATGTTTTATGAATATTATTAACAGTCTATGTCTAGTAGTGATCACAAAACTATGGGAATTTATAATTTAGATTATTTTTATAAACTTTTATAGAGGCTGTCATTTTCGACACTAGTTGTCATTTTTCGGAAAAATTGAATTTTTAAAAATTTTCTAGAATAACTTATGAATTTTTACTTGTGAAATTCCCCTTCTGCAACTGGCCCAGGGTTTGGGTCGTGACAAAATCTAAGAATATTAAAAAATTGATAAAAGTTGGGCAGAGTCTCCCCTATTTATATATGTCCTACCAATTTTGGATTTCACAATCAACAATCAAACCAACATCAATACAAGAAGACACACACAATTATTTCATCCTTATATCACCACAGCACACAATTTCCCAGAACCTAATCTCCTCTAAATCATAATATATAAAATATAACATAAATAAATATAAATTATTTGGTTAAGAAAATTGGTTTGAGAACATACCTTAAGTGATCACAAGCTTCCTCAACGAGCTTTTTATTATGACCAATGACAATCTTTAACAAATTCTCAACAACAATCTTAAACTAGAAAATATTTAGCAAATCTAAAATAAATCAAGCAACCCATTATTATAGTCCCAGACCACAAAAAAAACTAAAAATACACATCTATCACATCATAGGAACTTTAAAAATGATAATTGAAAAATATTAAAGGTTATACAAAAACAAAATACAAATAAAAATACCAAAGAAAACAAAATTAAGAATAATTACCTCTAAAAATTGCCAAAATTTTTAGAAATCACCAAATGATCAATCAAATTTTCAACTGCAATAAACAAACAGTAATATATATTTAATTTCTTTTTATTTTTTTCAACTGCAACAAATTCAAAAAATTACAAAAATAAAATAAAATAAAATACGAAATGTCAATTGTAAAAAATAACAAAATAAAAAATTAGAAACATAAAATAAAACTTAAACTTTAATATGCAAAAATACACATGTATATATATGCTGTCAAATGGACTTAAAATCCGAAATACGAAAAGCAAAAAAAAAAAGTCAGTTTTAATTTATAATAACAAATGTTTCACACCATGTTCAAATGTACAATAACAAAATTTTTACATTACAGAGGAAAAAATTCAAAATATCCTAAATTTTAAATCTAAACTAAAAGATCTAACATTTTACAAAAATATTCGGTTTAAATCAAATTCTATAGCTACATAATACAAAATCTAGTGAAAAAATTGAATTTTTTAAACTTAAAGTACCTTAAATCGCCGGAATCTATGGTAGAAGTGGAGAGGGGTGCGGCGACTGCTGTGAAGTGAAGGGAAGACTACTCTTATTCTAAATGGGATCTGCATAAGATCCCTAACCAAAAAAAAAAAAAATTAAAAAGCTATAGCGCGATGTCATTAGTCCCCTTTTCACGTTGCGTTTTACTTGACGTGGTCAAATAATTTATAAAAAAAAAAGTAAAGCTAAATGTATATAAAAAAAAATTAAAGAAATGATATACGATGTCGCGCAGTCAGCAACCATTTCTACGTTGTCAACTTATTTAAAATAAATAAATAAAAAATAAAAACTGAAATTATATAAAACAAAAATAAAATTAAAAAATATATATACCGTGTCGCGTAAGAAGTGACGTCGTATAGTAATATTCAACGTCACTTTTTGTGCGACATGATACACCTATTACGTCGATTTTCCAACGACGTGCTCCTTTCTACGTTGTCACTGAAAAACACGTAAAAGGCGGAGTGCTCTACTATGTCGCTCTTTCCGTGACATTATAGGTCATATTTTTTCACGTTGCGCGACTTCACAGTGCGAGGTGGAATATGGTGACGTCGCAGCCCCTTTTTGTAGTAGTGATAAAATATTCAGATTGTTGGATAATAATCTAATAGCTTAAACTAAATAGTCTCATCTAGATTCAAAGAAGAGGGTTCTACCATGGCTTCTCCCCTATACAATTATACATTAAAAACTCAAATTTTCATTCTAGATCTCAAGAATGCGGCTACTACCATCACAGAAGTACAAGACCGAAGCTTATTTCCGCTGGCTTTGCTATCAACATATTTCTCGGCATCGTTAAAACTATTGCCAGTCCCAAAGTTTAATTTCTTTCTTGCTGATTATTGACCAATGTTCTCATCTAAAAGTGTATTTTACAACGAGTAGCTATTTCAGTTTTAGTAGATAAGACACACAATTAGAAATGCTGTTTATTAAAATTAAGCGTTATTTTTTAAAGTCTATTTGGCGTATATTATTGATCATAACGTTTTCCATGGCAATCTAAAATATGGCTGCACGTAATATCCCAATTGACAATTAGGACACGTGTTGAATATAGTACTATTGTTTATTGAAAGCATAATGGTCTGAACGCATAGAATATAGTACTATTCTGGTATTGTACACAAGAGAAAAAGACATACAAACTACTGCACCTACGACTATTGTTCATTGAAAGCATGATTTTTAAAGACAATATTTTGCAATTTACATGGATTCTTCGTAATTCTTAACAAACATAATATAGACTACTTTTCTTATTCTTTTGTAATTTCATAATAAAATACAATACAAATATATAGAGATTTCAGACTCAATTAAGACCCTAAATTTAAGACTGAAAAATCTCCAGAACATCTTCTAAATAAAGTCTAAATCGTTGGCTTATAATTATGCCAGATTATTATCAAAAAAACTAAAAAGGAAAACAATATTCTACGTCCGGAAAATATCATCGGATTTCAACACACCCCCTCAAGTTGGTGCTTGGTTCAAATCTTCTAAATCCGGAAATAATATCGGATTCCACCACACACCTTCAAGTTGATGCCAATTTTCTAAATTTGGAAACAATCATCAGATTCCAACGTACCAACTCAAGCTGATGCCAATCTTCTAAATCCGGAAATAGTCACCGTATTTCAAAGCACCAACTTGGAAAAAAAAAAAAAAAATTTCTTTCAAAAATTTCAATACAACACAAAATCATCTTCAGTGGTTGCCAATGCTGAAAGATTTTGACCTTTTTTACCTGGCATCTTTATTTCAACAACAGCAGTAGTAGAAGTAGCAATAGAACTTTCTTTAGAATTACTTATTTGTAGACCGTGGTTTTTGTACCACCATCCTAGATACCCAATTATTTCAAAACAATGGGTTTTTGTATGACCTATTTGGTTACAATGGGTATATTTGAGAGTGGGCTTGTCAACTTCTGATTGTTGATTTTGAGGAAGCCATTTTTTATTGGATTGATTTGGAGCCACAAATGTTAAAGCTTCAAAATTTTCCTCCATTTTATTCAAAGTGCTACGCTGTACATCTTTCTAACGAACCAAAGAATAACACTCTTCCGAATTTGGGATTAGTTCTTTCTGTAGAATTTCTCCAGAAACTTGATTAAAGACTTCGTCTAAGCTAGCGAGAAATATATGTACCCTCTATCATTCAATTGATTTCTAGTATGCTTCAATATCATCTGGGTCCTTCATTGCCATTTTATCACGAGAGTCTAATTCACGAAAAATATCGGTCAACTCTCCATAATAGAGTGAGAGAGTTTTGCCGCTTTGTTTCGCAACAACTGACTTCTTGTTCAAAAAAAAAAAAAAATACTTGAAGCTCATCATTTCTATCATAGAAGGCCAACAATAAAGCATTCCAAATGGCGCGAGCCGTGGGTAAGCGTAAGTAACGCTTCATGATTTCAGGAGTCATGGACATCAAGAGCCACCTCTTAACTTTCTGATTTTCAGTATACCATTTTTCATATCCATCATCAAATTTTGCAGGTGGACCATTCTTCCCATGGATGTGAGATAATCTCTCACGCTCAGCAATATATATCTCCATGATTTGAGACCACACGTCATAGTCAGACTCGGTAAGAATGATTCCTGCATTAAAAAGGCTCTCAGATTGAACAATTATAAGGGCAGATTTTGTTCCAGATGCTGCACTATTTTTTCACTCATTTTTTTTTGTTTTTTTTGGTTTTTTTTTTAAAATACAATGACCATCCGTACATGACCATCTGTACACATTATATGGTAAAAGAAAACAAGATAATAGTAATTTTAATAATAATGGGCTTTAAATTTAGCTTTAGACCCAACATATGACGACCCAAAGTAAATTGTAGGGAAATTGACCTGGCTACTCCTAAACTGGGCCAAAGTGACTTTTTTAGTTCAGTTTTTGAAAATGACTTTTTTACTACTTCCCATGGAGGAAAAAGTCGAAAATACTCTTTAACAAGTCAAAACTCTGTCAGAGCTTCAGTCATTCGTTTTCTTTCATTTTTAGTTTTATTTTTATTTTTTTAAATTTCAAAAACCCTAAACACATTTTTTGCAGAAGAAGAACCATGAAGACACCCCACCTTGGCCCTATTTTCGGACCCATAATCCCCATTAGAAAACCCACTTCTCCTCCACTTTCTTAAAGCTCTACTCCCCTACCTTGCCTCTGTGTCTACTCTGCTGTGTGACGACAACGGCTAAAATGTGGAGGACTTCGAAAAAGAGAAAAGCAAATGAAGATTCTGACTTCGAAAATCCTCTTCCGTAGTCGGCATCACTGAGGACGTCGCCGATGTTGAAGAAGTTGAAAATGGAGGGAGAGGGAACAGAATCCTCACCTCTCCGTATATCTACACCAGCAACAAAAACGACGACGAAGAAGCCGAAGGAGAATGTGAAAACGAAAGAGGTGAAAAAGCAAAAGGCCGAAGAAGAAAAGGTAAGAATGTCCTATTTTCTGTGTTTGATGATTTTGGGCAAGGGAAATTTGTGTATTTGGTTGGAGGTTGCATTTGTGATGGTAAAAACCCTAAGTCCCAAATTTGTAATTTCTGAATGTAGTAGGTATATTATTATTATTTTTTTTTTTACAAAGAAATTTTGAATGTAGTTGGGAGATTGCTTTTCATGTCTCATTTTTACAATTTCGTGTTGGAAGTTAATATATGTGCATTGTAGGAAAAAATGTTCCAATGGCATAAATTTTGTGACTTATAGTCACAGATTAGATCGTTTATTTTAACTTTTACAATACTATGGCTGTCACAATTGTGTGACCTATAATCACACATATTTGAGTACTAATTTTTATGGTATGATTTTTCATGTGAATATTAGATTGTGTGAATTGGAAGCATTTTCGGCTATTGTTATGAACCGCAAATTTTGATTATTTGCATTTGATTTTAAAACCATAAATGGTTCTGGAAGATGGGAAGACTGCATTTTTAGGCATTGTTTTATTTTTGCAAGTTCCTGTTTTACATGAGTATATATGGCGTCTAGTCACAAATGTGTGAATATCACAAAACTTGTGATTGTAAGTCACAGATATGGACTACTGTCATGTATTCTGTGACTATAAGTTATGGTGTTTTATGTGAATTCTATGTGAATTATTGGCGTTGTTATGCATTATTTGAGAACTATTACTTAGTCGTTATAAGCCAATGTGAATACATAATTATTTATTGTAAGATAGGTACAATGTTTGTGACTCTATTACTTAGTCGTTATAAGCCAATGTGAATACATAATTGTTTATTGTAAGATAGGTACAATTTTGTGACTCTGAGTCATAAATATTGTGCCTGTTTTTGCTTTTGTAAAGGTTGTACAGGATTAAATGTAATTTCTATATCTATTGCAGGGCTGGAAATTAATATTTGAGTCTGAAGAGAATGAAGTCAGACAAGGAAAGATCAATTATTTTGGTCGCATTCATAGTTATATAGCACACATCAAAGCAAAATTGACTGAAGCACAAAGGAAAATGTTCTCTGAAACTTGTTTTGGGCATTTCCTAAAGGTGAAACAGCTTACTTCTTCTGCACAAATAGTTAATCAGTTGATAATGCGGGTGGCGGAAGTTCTAGGATATAAGGATAACGACAAAGTATTCTTTCAAGTTTGTGGTACCTTGGTGAGCTTTTCCATTCAAGACATGGCACTTATTACTGATTTGAGGTATGATGGAGACACCAATGAAAAGTTTTGGAAAACCAAAGTGAGCAAACATATAGGCCCTACTTACTTTAATGATAAGGATACATTGAAAAGGCAGAGCATAAAAATTGTATTTGATCTACTGCCAGCGCAAAATGATGACGATAGGGTGAAAGCTGCTTTACTTTATTTGCTGTCTAATGCCCTTCTTACTAATAGTCCCTCAGTGCAGCTGCCTATGTTCTTTGTTGACCTTGTCGATGATTTAGAATCATTCAACAAATATCTATGGGGAAAACTTTCGTGGGATGAGACGAGCGAACAGATTGTACTCCGAGCGAAAAATGAAGTGAAAATGGGGAAGGCAGAGAGAAACTATAATTTTTTTGGATTTCCAATTGCATTATAGATCTGGTCCTACGAGACTATCCCTTTACTTGGACAATATTATGTCGAAAAGGAGAAGAAGTTACAGTCAATCCCAAGAATTTTACGTTGGAATACTGACATGGCACCAACGGCTGAAATGTTGCAAAAGAGTGTCTTTTCTAATCCCAATGTGAGTGAATAAGATGTTTATATTATGTAATAGTTGATTTTATGGCACGTCGTTTCATTTCTTGAATTTTCTATGATAGTCACAACTTTAGATAAGTGACTGTCTGTCACAACTTTAGTCATTTTAGTGATTTTTTGTCATATTGTGTTTGAGTAGATATCATATTTTTAATATAGTTTGGATCATGCAATGAGTAAATTAATTTGACACACTTTGATTATTTTTCAGTTGGAGGTCGTGCCAATGACCCTACAGATGAAGAATTGGAGCATCCGTACATTAAAGCTATTTTTGCAATAGAAAACGACAAGCAGGATGGATTTTTGCTGAAGGAAAACTATTTTCAAAATCTGGTTTGAAAGAGAAGACTGTACTTGATGACCATGATGAAGAACAACATCTGGATGGTAATATGCTTATATAGCAAGTCAAAAAATCCGAGGAGTGAATGGGGATTCCAGAGAAAATTCCCTTTTTCTTTTAAGCCTGATGAAGAACCTAATCAACAATTGTTCAAGGCCTTGATAGCTAGATCAAAATAGGCCTTGTAAAAGGCCACCAGAGGACGTAAGTTTTGATATTAATGCAAATTATCTTTTTAAATGAATCGAAACAATTATTAGCAATTATTGTTCACAATTTGACTTCAATATAGGGATGTACATACAAAGTATGAACATCATAACGAGCACCTCATGAAGACATTGAATTTGGGTACCACCTCTACTAACTAGAAGAGCTGGTTATATGTTCTTCACGAACCAAAACAATGGTTGTGGAATGATGTAAGTAATTAATTGTTGCATTTTCTACGACCAATTATGTGACTGTTAGTCATATATTATGCAACTGCTTGTCATAATAGTAGTTGAATTAATGACATGTACTTTTTGTGCAGCATATATGTACTTGCTTTTACTACTTACGAAAGAAGCGGAATTTCAACATGGACCGATTCAGACAGTCTTTCACCACAACAGATACATATTTTGCAAATTATGTTGAAACTGCTTGGAAAGAATTCAAGAATTCTGGGGAAAAAGTTGATTGGGATAAACAATTAGCTCTTTGAAAGTACGCTCTTAGTGGTAGCTTGGCCTGCAGTTTCTTGTGGACAAAAGTAGATCAGGTGTACATTCCTGTCAATGTTGAGACACTTAAGCACTGGATTCTTTTATTCTTGGATCTATCAACAAGGACCATCATAGCCGTGAACAGCTGCGGATTCATGAGCTTCTCCTCCCGGCTGGGCAGCACGACGAGTGGGGATGGCTGGCGGCGAGCCTTTGTCGGTTGCCTGCGAAGCTGTCGGCTGGTGGTGGGCCTGTGTAGTAAAGGTGCACAAAGAAGAAGAGGAATCGTGGGAGAGAGGGAGAGTTTGGGGGAAATTTTTAGGGATTTAATGAATTCGGTGGTTTTATGACATGTGTCATAAATGGGCTAGTGACCCATCTTTTAAAAATCACTTTTGACCCTAAATTTTGAATTTTTCTTTCATTTAAGTCCTCAAAATTCTGAATTTGACCCCAGCTCTAAAGATTCCTCTTAGTTTGGTCCTCACCCGAGTTTAATTCAAATTTCAACCTCTTTTATTAATTTTAATTCACAATTTTTTTTACGAAAAAACAAAAGTACCCTTACTAAAAATCTAGGATTTTACATCCTCCCCTCCTTAAGGGAATTTCTTCCTGAAATTCACGATACAAGGCATGAATCAAAGTACAACCTCAAGTTGAAAGTTAAACAAATAAGGATACTTTTCATACATCTTGGTCTCAAGTTTCCAGGTAGCTTCTTCTTCTTTGTGATATTCCTAAAGAACCTTGAGAAGTAGATTCTCTCTGTTACGAAGCATCTTGAGCTCTCTTCCCAGTATTCGAACTGGTTGTTCCTCGTAAGTCACAATCTCTTGGATAGGTACTTCTATGTACTGGATAACATGAGATGGATCAGGTATGTACTTTCTAAGTATTGAAACATGAAATACATTGTGTACACGACCTAATTGCGGTAGTAGATCCAGATGATAAGCAACAGGCCCAATTCTGTTAGTAATCTCGAATGGTCCAATGTACCTTGGAGCTAACTTCCCTTTAACTCCAAATATTGTCACTCCACGCATTGGTGATGAGTGATTAATTCACTCACAAATCAAGTATCATTCAGCTCAAATAATTGTAAGTTCTCAAGCATTTATGTTGGTTTGATGTATTTTTACTTTGTTTTTATAGTTCTTGTGAATAAATGAGAATCAAGATAAATTGGTGCTAAATATGGGTATTTCAACCATAGATGATGAAAATTCTAATACCAACGCAACGCAATGAAAATCAGGTAAAACAGAGCTAAAATGAAGAAATGGTGCCCCCGGGAAGAAAAGTTGTTGTGCTGAATTCCAGAGCCAGGAGCGCCGCGGCGCTTGAATAGTAGCACCGCGCCGCTGCCTAGAAAATAGACTTCCGGAGGCTACAGCACCGCGGCGCTTGCCAGGGAGTGCCGTGGCGCTACACAGCATCCGGATGTGCATTTTTAGTGACTTTTTAGTGCCAATCTGGAACACTTGATGCCATCTGATTGAATGGTTGACATTCCACCCAGCCTATGTCACCTTGGAGGCCCTTAAGTATATCCTTAAGCCTCCATTTGAGGTGTGGAGAGTAGGAGAGAAAATACAAACTTGAGAACTCAAAAATCATAGAGAGGGAAGAGCTTGGAGCAGAAAATTTGGAGAGGAAGCTTGAGAGAGTTGCTTGAAGAATTGAAGCTTGAAGTTCTACCTCCACGAAAGAGTTTTTCTTATCTTTTTTCTCACCTAATTTCATTTGAATTTTGTATTATGCTTGATTATTGAATATTTTTGGATATACGAAATTCTTGTTGAGATTGGTGTTGGATTCTTCTATGTTAAATTAATTGTTATATGCTTGGGGTTTGATGTGATTTCAACTTTGATTCTATGTCTTGATTTCCAATATGTTCTTTAATGTTGTTCTTGAATTTGTTTATGCTATTCAATGCTCAATGCTTCTCAACTAATTAGCTACTAGTTGGACGATTTGGTTTTCAGAATTTGGCACTTGAGAAAAGAAATTTTAGAAACAACCATAGGATAGTATAACATAGGACTTGTAGAGTTTGAGAGAACCTATAATTCCTTTAAAGCCATGATTAAAGAACCATTGAGCATAATGAATTCTTAATTTCTAGGTTCGGAATAGATATTGGAACTGAGATTTAGGAATGATTTCACTCGGCACTCAAGAAAGGGAGTAGAAATACCTTGGGGTCTTAGCTTATAAACTAAGAATAATTGATTTGAATGCAATTGGTGATCAAAAGACATGGTTGATAGTTAGGTGAATTCAATCCCCTAGTATATTTGTACATAGAGTTTCTATATTTAATTTTTGTATTTATATTTATCTTTATTTTTATTTAAGTTATATATTCATAAACTATGGTTGCCTAGATAAAGTTAGGTCATGATAATTCCATTACTTAACGATAATCTGACACCTAATTCTTTGTGGGATCAACAATGCAATACTTATCACTTTAGTACTTGTTTATGACCTGTGTACTTGTGGTTATTTTACGTATATGCATTTAGCGTAATAAGTTTTTGGTTCCGTTACCGGAGAATTGGCATTTTAGATTGTTGTTGATATCGAAAGTAAGTTACTTGATTTTAATTTAGGTGTTAATTTTTATTTTCAATTTATTTTTAAATGGTTGTTTTGCGAGGTACTTGGAGATGTTAGACCAACAAGTCCTCTTGTGGTTTGCTCAACGAGACTCGGAGCCATTTTATTATGCATGGTGGAGATATAAGGAGTTGCACATAACGTGCCCGAATCATGGTTTCTTCCAGGAGTATCAAATACAAAACTTCCTTAACAACCTTCAGCCCGAAACTAGAATATGGGTGGAAAAAGGTAATGGTACCACCTCTATCTACCAAGTATCCATTGATGAAGCTATTAGTTGTTGGAAGACATGGCCGACATTGACTATCGGAGTTGAAATTATCCACCAAGCTACCTTGGTTTGGGAGATAACTCTAACATTTCGTCGCCATGGTGTGATACTCAAGCCTTCTCCCGACCTTGAGTATCTTTTTGTATAATTTTTGGAGGAGACAAGACTTCGCCATGAGGAGTGGGAGAAAAGAGAGACCGTTCTTAACTTACAAATTGAGTCTCTATATGACTCCCTTAAAGCCATGAGAAGAACAGTGGCTATGATACATGCACATGTCACAAACAATAATGAAAGCCACTATAAGGAGTCGAGCACAAACGTAAGGATATTGGGTTTGTTTAATGATGATTACCTAAATGAGGAGGAGAATCAAAAGTGGATCAAGGAGAAAGAATCACAAGACAACACTTGTGAATTTCACCATTTGAGATCCAAATTATCATGCCACCATCATTCATCAAAGATCACATTTATGACAATCCTATGTGGCCAAAATCTCCTTCACCACCGCTAGCACCGTTCATTCAAGCCCACAAATCACATGTACTAATGCCAAATCAAGTTGAGCGTATGAGCCGAGCACTTCCATATATCGCCAAGCTTGAGGGCATCCAAAAACAAGACCCATTTGTTGTGTTGTATGACACATACTATGGGCGGAAGCCGCTATTTGATGAGCTTCACCAAATTGTGCATGAATAAGACTAAAGATGCAACTTATGGAGATGAGTCTCGCACCACCTTGCTAAGTTATAACCTCCTTGCCCGGAGCACCACCTTTGCCAACCTTAATAGGAGGTGAGACTGTCTCGCCTCTCCGGTATGTATTCTTTTCCTTTGTGCTTACATTGAACATTTAATTTTTGTAAATATTGCCAATTTTGAGTTTGGGGGTGAAAACACTTGTTGATTAATTATTTGCTAGGTTTGGCTTTGCTTGTGTGTTGGTTGCCATGATTTTCTTTCCATGAGTCGTGTATTTTTAGAAAATCATTTTTTTCTTGCTTTTCTTTTGCTTGTGTGAATAAGTTGTGAGTTTTGTTGAGATGAAATAACTCGTTATTGATGATGAGTTTAGTCACTAAATGTTCTTTAGGTCTTTTGAAATGCAATTCATTGAAATTATCTGTGTGCTTGACTCGCATTAATTGAACCTCATTCTTGATTCTACACATTTGAGCACGATAATCATGATCACTTGACTCTTTGAGCTGTTGGAGAACACTTGTATGCTTTAGATAGGCATTGACATCTCATGAACTCTAGAACCCATTTGAGTGAAGGTTGAGATAAAATTCTATGTTAGGTGTCATTGGAGAAATGATTTAGGCCATCTTTGGACCATTTGAGCCTTTCAAGCTAATCTTAATACGTTATCATCCTAGTACACCCACTTTGAGCCTATTTCTACCTTTCTTTTTCTACCACATTTTAGCTAAACCAAAATAATGAACACCAACTTTTATCCTTTAAGCATGTTGATTGTTTTAAAGAGCTAATTTGTGTTATGTTCATGTTTGGAGGAAGGATGGTGTTACGTAGCAAAAAAAAAAAAAAAGGAAAAAAAAAAAAAAAAAAAAAAAAAAAAAAAAAAAAAAAAAAAAAAAAAAAAAAAAAAGAGAAGGGAATAATTTGGTGAAAATTTTGTGTCCTTACTCTCTATTTTGTTTTTCAACATTGAGGACAATGTTGATTTTGAGTTTAGGGAAGAGGTTTTTGATTTTCATCCTTTTGTCTTATCTCTTATCTTTCGTTTCAAAAAGAAAAAATGAAGAAAAAAAATTATAAATAAGTGTTTAGTAGAGTATTGATAGAAGAGAAATTTAGTTGAAAAGAAGTGTGGGAGTGCTATTTAGTATACCAAGGAATAACTCTACAAAGGACTTAGATTAATGTGCTTAAGGGTGATTTGAAACTCAAATTTTTCCAAAATAATCTTACCTTTGCCCAAGCCGACATTACATGCTTAATGAAAGACCTTTTGATCTTTGATGACATACTAACATACATTAGTAGAGAGCAACATGAAAATTGGGCATATGGTAGTTCCAAATTGTATCATGTAGAGATATTTCATTGTCTATCGAAACACACAAGTCTATCTGAAGTTCATTTTGTTAAGCGATATTGATTTCGCACACACTTACACATTGAGAGTCTTGAGTAGAGTTAAATTGATACTTGAAGTTGAAAATATAAATAATCTCAATATTTGTATTTCCTTTGAGCCTGGAACATTTTGTGGCTTCGAAGATAGTTGCATGATTTTTGATTCGATACGAAACTCACACTTTGTCGTTTATGTCATTAGTACTTGATTTGTGTTTTGCTTTCTTATTTTATTTTGCTTGAGGACAAGCAAATATTCGAGTTTGGGGATATTTGATGAGTGATTAAATTCACTCACAAATCAAATATCATTCAGCTCAAATAATTGTAAGTTATCAAGCATTTATGTTGGTTTGATGTGTTTTTTTTTACATTGTATTTGTAGTTCTTGTGAATAAATAAGAATAAAGATAAATTGGTGCTAAATATGGGTATTCAAATATTGAAAATGAAACTTGAGTCCGATACGAACACAACACAATGAAAATCAGGCAAAACGGAGCTAAAACTAAGAAATGGCGCCCCTAGGAAGAAAAGCTGTCATGCTAAATTCTAGAGCCGAGAGCGCCCTGGCGCTTGAATAGTAGTGCTTCGGCACTACTTGGAAAATAGACTTGCAGAAGCTACAGTGCCGCGGCACTACATAGCGTCTGGATGCGCGTTTTTAACGACTTTTTAGAGCCAATCTGGACCATTGATGCCATCTGATCGAATGGTTGACATTCCACCCGGCCTAGGTTAGCTTGGAGGGCCTTAAATATATCCTTAAGCCTCCATTTGAGGTGTGGAGAGTAGGAGAGAAAACACAAACTTGAGAGCTCAAAAATCATAGAGAGGGAAGAGCTCGGAGCTGAAAATTTGGAGAGGAAGCTTGAGAGAGTTGCTTGAATAATTGAAGCTTGAAGTTCTACCTCTACAAAAGAGTTTTTCTCATCCTCTTTCTCACCCTAATTTCATTTGAATTTTGTATTATGCTTGATTATTGAATATTTTTAGATATATGAAATTTTTGTTGAGATTGGTGTTGGATTCTCCTATGTTGAATTAATTATTATATGCTTGGGGTTTGATGTAATTTAAATTTTGATTCTATATCTTGATTTCCAATATATTCTTTGATGTTATTCTTTACTTTATTTATGCTATTCAATGCTCAATGCTTCTCAACTAATTAGCTACTAGTTGGATGATTTAGTTTCTAGAATTTGGTACTTGAGAAAGCGAATTTTAGAAATAACCATAGGATAGTATAACCTAGGACTTGTAGAATTTGAGAGAACCTATAATTCCTTTGAAGCCATGATCAAAGAACCATTGAACATAATGAATTCTTAATTTCTAGGTTCAGAATAGAGATATTGGAACCAAAATTTAGGAATGATTTCACTCGACACTCGAGAGAGGGAGTAGAAATATCTTGGGGTTCTTAGCTTATACACTAGGTTTAATTTATTTGAATGCAATTGGTGATCAAAAGACATTATTGATAGTTAGGTGAATTCAATCCCCTAGTACATTTGTACCTAGAGTTTCCATATTTTATTTTTGTATTTATATTTATCTTTGTTTTTGTTTAAGTTATATATTCATTTACTGTGGTTGTCTAGATAAAGTTAGGTCATGATAATTCTAGTACTTAATGATAATTTAACACCCAATTCCTCGTGGGATCGACAACTCAATACTTATCACTTTATTACTAGTTTACGACCTGTGCACTTGTGATTATTTTACGTATATGCATTTAGCGTAACAAGTTTTTGGCGCCATTACCAGGGAATTGGCATTTTAGATTGTTGTTGATATCGGAAGTAGGTTACTTGATTTTAATTTAGGTGTTTATTTTCATTTTTAATTTATTTTTAAATGGTTGTTTTGCGAGGTACTTGGAGATGTTATATCAACAAGTCCTCTTGTGGTTTACTTAACGAGACTCGGAGCCATTTTATTGTGCATGGTGGAGACATAAGGAGTTACTCACAACGTGTCTGAATCATGGTTTCTCCCAGGAGTATCAAATACAAAACTTCCTCAACAACCTTCAGCCTGAAACAAGAATATGAGTGGAAAAAGGTAATGGTACCACCTCTATCTACCAAGTATCCATTGATGAAGCCTATTGGTTGTTAGAAGACATGGCTGACGTTGACTATCGGAGGTGGAATTATCCACCAAGCTACCTTGGTTTTGGAGATAACCCTAATATTTTGGTGCCATGGTGTGATACTCAACATCACCAGGCAGAGTCTTCCCCCGATATTGAGTATCCTTTTGCACAATTTTTGGAGGAGACAAGACTTCGCCATGAGGAGTGGGAGAAAAGAGAGACCGTTCTTAACTTACAAATTGAGTCTCTAAATGACTCCCTTGAAGCCATGAGAAGAACAGTGGCTATGATACATGCACATGTCACAAACAATGATGAAAGCCACTGTGAGGAGCCGAGCACAAGCGGAAGGATATTGGGTTTGTTTGATGATGATTACCCAAGTGAGGAGGAGAATCAAAAGTGGATCAAGGAGGAAGAATCACAAGATAACATTTGTGAATCTTTACCATTTGAGAACGCTTGTTTTTTAATAGATTTGATCAAAGTTATAAGCTATGGATTTGGTACGATGAAGAGGTGCGAAGGACCCTGTTTTTACCGGGAAGAAGTGTTGGAGAGGAATATGACTTTGATTTTGCAGATGATCTTTTTGATATGATTGATGATACTCAATATGAAGCAAATCTATATCCGAAAAAGTTTGAGGAACTACTTAGTGATGTTGAAAAACCGATTGTACAAGATTCACAAAATTATCTGCTCTACTTAGATTATACATTTTGAAAGCAAGATATGGATGGAGTGATAAAAGTTTTTTAGACTTAGTAGATTTACTAGGGGAGATGTTACCAAAAGACAATGAGATGCCACATTCATTTTATGAGGCCAAGAAAACCTTATGTTCATTGGGTATGCAGTATGAGAAAATTCATGCTTGCCCAAATGACTGTATATTATATCGCAAGAAATTTACGGATGCAATTTCTTGTCCAATACGTGGTGTGTCATGATGGGAGCATAAAAAGAATTCTGACGAGATTAGAGATGGTATTCCTACAAAAGTATTATGGCATATTCTTCCTATTCCTATTCCGAAATCATTCCCATGCTAAAGATTTTACATGGCATGCGAATGAGAGGATTGAAGATGGTAAACTTCGCCATCCAGATGATTTACCAGCTTGGAAAACAATAGATTGCAAATGGCCAACATTTGAAAGTGATCCAAGAATTCTTCATCTTGGCCTCTCTGCTGATAGAATTAATCCATTCACTTCTCTTAGTAGTAAGTATAGTTGTTGACCTGTAATGCTTGTCATATATATTCTTCTTCCTTGGTTGTGTATGAAGAGAAAGTTTCCACTTCTTACAATATTAATATAAGGACCTAGATAACCTAGTAATGACATTAATGTGTACCTAGCCCCATTGGGTGATGATCTAAACACATTGTAGAAAGATAGTGTTAAAGCTTATGATGCCTATAACGACGAAGATTTCACTCTTAAGGCTATGTTGTGATAGACAATTAATAACTTTCCTGCATATGGAAATTTATCTGGTTATTCTGTGAAAGGATATAAAGCTTACTCTATTTGTGAGAAGAATACAAATTGTCATTTCTTAAAACATGGTAGAAAAATAGTATATAGGGGCCACATGAGGTCTCTACCTAGCAAACATGTATACAGAACTTGGAAAAAAGCTTTTAATAGCTCTCAAGAATTTGAGTTTGCACCACAACTTTTGAGTAGGGGAGAGATATTAGAAAAGGTTTCAAAACTAAAATTTAGACTTGGAAAAGTGAAAATGGCTGCAAACAATAAAAAGAGAAAACAACATACTACAGTGAAGGTTGTGAAGTTGCCTAAAGTTTGTTGGAAGAAAAAATCAATATTTTTTGAGTTGGAATATTAGCAATATCTACTTGTGAGGCATAACTTGAACGTAATACACATTGAAAAGAATGTATGTGATAGTATAATTGGTACTTTATTAAATATTCATGGAAAGAGTAAGGACGGAATTGGGGTCCGGATGGACCTTGTTGACATGGGTATTCGCAAAGAGTTGGCTCTCAAGATTGGTGAAAAACAAACATATTTACCACCAGCTCATTATACATTGAAGAAAGAAGAAAAACATCAGTTGTGTCAGTCTATGTTTGAGATGAAGCTTTCTGATGATTACTCTTCTAATATAAGATCTTTAATGGATATGGACAATCTGAAACTAATTAGGCTTAAATCTCATGATTGTCATATGCTAATACAATATTTGTTACCTATTGCAATTCGATCAGTATTACTGTAAAATGTTGGATACGCGATCACAAGAATATGTTTTTTCTTTAATTCTATATGTTGTAAGGTGGTTGATGCATCTAAGCTAGACAAATTACAAAGAGATGTTGTCGTAACCTTGTGTATGTTAGAGCAATATTTTCTTCTAGTGTTTTTGATATAATGATACATCTTACTATCCATTTGGTGAGAGAAGTTAAATTGTGTGGACCTGTGCTTTTCCGATGGATGTACCCTTTTGAGCAAAAGATGAAAATTTTTAATAGTTATATTAGAAATCGAAGTCGATCAGAAGCATGCATTGTAGAATGTTATATTGTAGAAGAAGCTATTGAATTTTGTTCAGAATACTTATCAGAAGCAGCAACAATCGGGATTCCTTATGTGGGTCAAAATATGAATGCTTATAGAGGTATAACTGGTGGTGTTGTGTGTATAGTGAACCATGAACAAGTACTCCAAGTACATCGTAATATCTTACAAAATGTAGTTGACGTGCAACCGTTTATCAAGTAAGTTATATTATAACTGACATTGCAATGTGTTGGATGTAAATTTCCTTACATTTATTGGTATTAATAATTGTATGTTTTCACAAAGGAAGCATATCCTTTGGATAAAGGCGAATTTCTCAATCAAATCAAAAAGGGAGAAATAGATCCATGATAAACACCATCGAACTTTTACTACATAGTTTCGGCAGCAGGTAAACCCATTTGATTTATTTTGTTGTTAGGTAATTTTTTAAGTGTAACAAGGTATTTTATTTTATATATAATTGGTCGTGACTGAAATGGAGAAGGCAACACATAATGTATCTAATACATTGAAATGGATATCACGTGAACCTTCATTGGAGGTCATTACGTATTCTGCCTATCTAATTAGCGGTATTCAGTTTAGCACTAGAGACCGTGATAACATGAGAACTACCCAGAATACTGGTATGAGTATAGTAGCCAAGACCATGCATTTTGCAATTGCTAAAGATAAAAATCCGATTGAGAGTGATATGATCTACTAAGGAATTATCAAAGAGATTTGGGAAATTGATTATATTGTATTTCGATTATCCATGTTTATATGTGAATGGGTGGAGAGTAATAATGGAGTTAGGGTTGACGAGCTTGGGCTTACGTTAGTAGATTTAAACCAGATTGGCCACAAGGACGATCTATTTATAATGGCAACACAAGCCAAACAAGTGTTTTACATTAATGACACACTTGATACCCGATGGTCAATCATTCTTGCAAATAAAGTATCTCTGTTGTTGTGTAATTAGATTGAGCTTCGTTGAGAGTCTTACTGGCATAGTATATGGCATAAAACATCTTATCTTTTCGTTGTCCCAAAACAGCACCAATGGCATAGTCACTGGCATTACACATCAACTCAAAAGGCAAGGCCCAATTCGGTGCCACAATGATAGGTGCTATCACAAGTCTTAATTTCAAAATTTCAAACGCATGCAAACAAGCATCATCAAAATTGAATACCTCATCCTTCTCGAGTAGTGTGCACAATGGTTTGGTGATTTTAGAGTTGTCCTTGATAAATCTTCGATAAAACCCAGCGTGGCCAAGCAAACTTCGAATTCTCTTGACATTGACCGGAGGAAGAAGCTTTTCAATGATCTCTAACTTGTCTTTGTCAACTTCAATGCCGTTTTTGGAGATCTTGTGACCAAGTACTGCTCCTTCTTGCACCATGAAATGACACTTCTCCCAATTATGCACCAAGTTTGTGTCTTTACAATGCTTGAGCACTAGTGACAAGTTATCCAAGCACAAATCGAATGAATCACTAAAAACTAAAAAATCATCCATAAATACCTCAATGAACTTCTCCACCATATCCGCGAAGATTGCCATCATGCACCTCTGAAAAGTGGTTGGAGCATTGCACAAACCAAAGGGCATCCTTCTGAACGCAAAAGTTCCATAAGGACAAGTGAATGTGGTCAATTCTTGGTCTTCTGAGGCAATAGTAATCTGGTTATAACCACTGTAGCCATCCAGGAAGCAGTAAAAATCATGACCAGCTAGTCTATCAAGCATCTGATTGATGAATGGTAGAGGAAAATGATCTTTTCGAGTAGCCTTGTTCAGCTTCCGGTAATCCATGCATACTCTCCACCCCGTTACTATTCTTGTAGGAATCACTTTATTGTTCTTGTTGGTGACCACAGTCATTCCTCCCTTCTTTGGAACACATTGAACAGGACTCACCCAAGAGCTATCTGAAATGGGGTAAATGATTCCAGCATCTAACTATTTAATTATCTCCTTTTTCACCACCTCTTTCATAATGGGGTTTAGCCTTCGTTGATGGTCAATAGAAGTTTTATGCTCTTCTTCCAACAAGATTTTGTGTATGCAAATGGAACGGCTAATGCCTCTAATATCTATAATCGTCTACCCCAAAGCTACTTTATGTTGTCCCAATACTCTCAAAGCTTCTCTTCTTGTAGTTCATCCAAATCAGCAGACATAACGACTAGCAAAGTTGAATCTTTACCAAGTAAGGCATACTTCAAGTGGCTAGGCAGCGGTTTGAGCTCAACAACAGGTGAAACCTCAATTGAGGGCTTGATGCTAAGTTTTGCTTCAGCTAGTTTGTCAAGTGCCTCAAACTGAAAATTAATTTTGCCAAAGGGAGGGAACGTGTTCATGGCATGCAAACATTCCCCAGCTTCTTTTGACACTACATTACCCCCATTCAGAATTGTGTCTTCAAGTGGATCCTTCACATGACTAGTTTCAAAAGTTTCCATAACCAAGCGATCACAGATATCAACTCTGTAATAATCTTCAGGATCATCATTCATTTTCATGGCCTTGAAAACATTGAACTTTACCTCTTGATCATCAACTCTCATAGTAAGTACACATTTTTTGACATCAATGAGTGTTAACCTGGTGGCTAAAAATGGTCTTCCCAAAATCAAGGGAATTTCTTTAATGTAAAGCCCCCTAGCTTATCTGTTGGAAATATGCCCTAGAAAGCAATTTCTTTGTTTGGCATTTTAAACAATGTTTATTGGATTTAAGTGTTATCTATTTGTTGTTAATAAATTCCATATTATATCCCAATTATATACATGTGATGTTTATGTTTTCTATTATACAAACGTCTAAAAGTTTCCATGACTAATAACGAGTAATAAAGAATTGTTCATGTGAAGTGTTCACATGTGGGAGACTAAATTTTTTATTTCATTATGTCTAAATTAAAAGTTCACATTCTGCAAATAAAGATGGAATACTTTATTTTGCCATAGAATGTAGTGTTATCTATTTCAACGGGATTAATGAAGTCTCCAATCATCGAAGTGTCTGACTTCGGATAGAAACACTAGTGCGTTATAAGAAAGTTATAAGTGCATTGAACTGTACCAAGTGAAAATAGAATTTGAGTTAAGTGCCGTAACTCAATATTCTATCTTTCACTAATCTAGCACTATTGTAAGATTATCTTCATCCTAGTGATTGTCGGACTTGCTTTCATGAGTTTTATCTTTTTGACTTACTAAAGGACTAGTTCTGATTATATGGTTCGAACTTCGGTATCTTG
>JXTC01000275.1:402386-425467 GCA_002914845.1 Trema orientale
AAAAGATCTTTTAAGAGTGTTTGGATGAATTTTTAGAAGATCTTTTTGTATCCAAAAGATCTTTTTAAAGAAGTATGGACCTACCATCTTTTTTAAGAAGATCTTTTTATACTTTTACTTCAAGAAGTAAAAGCTATCCCAAACAGGCCCTAAGACAATGCAAGACCACTTCGGGACTTTGCCATCCCCATGGTCAATGGAGTTGGTTCTAGCATCCGAAGACCAGCCATCAATGCCAACAATTTTGAGCTGAAGCCAGCTACTATTCAGATGGTGCAAGGGACATGTCAGTTTGGTGGTTTGCCTAGTAATGATCCTAATCAACACATCATGAATTTCTTGGAGATTTGTGACACCTTCAAGCACAACGGGGAGAGTGATGATGCCATTCGTTTGCGTGTGTTCCCATTTTCTTTGAGGGACAAGGCGAAGGGATGGTTTGAAGCTCTACCTTCGGGATCCATCACCACGTGGGATGAACTAGGTCAGAAGTTTCTTGCCAAGTTCTTCCCTCCTTCTAAGACAGCTAAATTGAGGAATGACATTACTTCATTTGTGCAGTTTGATAATGAGTTTTTGTATGAGGCTTGGGAGCGGTACAAGGAGCTAATGAGAAAGTTTCCTCACCATGCAATTCCTAAATGGCTCTTGGTGCAGACTTTTTACAATGGTTTGATGGGGCATTTGAGGACCATAGTGGATGCAGCAGCTGGTGGTGCTCTAATGGGGAAATCTTCTGATGATGCATTTGATTTTGTTTAAAGAAATGGCTGCAAACAACTACCAATGGCCTTCAGAAAGAGTCAATCCGAAGAGAGCAGATAGCATTAATGAGATAGAAGCCATTTTGACATTGGCTGCTCAAGTCAGTGCCCTAACCAAGAAACTTGATTCTATGGCGGTCCACGGAGTGCATACCTTGAATAGTTCAAACGGGGTCTGTGAGCAATTCGGTGACAATCATCTGAGTTCATTTTGTCCTATGAATGTGGAGTCAGCTCAGTTTGTAGGCAATCACAACCCATCACAACGCAATAACCCTTACTCCAATTCCTACAATCTAGGTTGGAGAAATCACCCAAACTTCTCTTGGAACAACCAAAACCATCAAGGCCAGAGTTCTAATTCAAGACCAATGCAACCTCCCGGATTCCAAAATCAAAGTCACTCCACACAAGAGAAGAAGCCATCCATGGAAGAGATTATCATGCAATACATAGCCAAGAATGAGGCCACCCTTCAAAACCAAGCCATATGGCATAGTAGAGCTACTCACAATTATTATCTAATAATATTTTTTGTGAAAATATTGTTCGATTATTAAATAATATTAAATGCTAGAATGATTGATAATCATTAGCTTTTCTATTTTATTAAATTATGTCAATACTTGATTATTATATGAATAATGTTGCGTGCATATTCTATATAGAGTATTTAATTACATGATCTTAGTAACATATCATATGGGATAGTAGAGCTACTCACATGCAAAATATGAACATGCTTACATAACTGATTTTAGGTTACTAAGTAAGTTAGATAACTGGGTAAAATCATTAAATCCCTATTTATAGAATATTGAGTGGGAGAAGGTATGAGATACCTACGGTCTCCATTGTTGGTTCATTATATACTAGGATGAGCCTCGCCTCAGAACCTTGCTGAGCTCCCATAGGAGGGTTTTCATCCGGGTAGTACTGGAAATGAATTTCTTAAGATAAGATATTAGGTGGACTGTATGGGGCCGATCACCCTTAGGAGACGGTCTTATATAGAAAGCTTAATTACTGAAACAATGATTACACACTCAACTCGAAATACTGATATCCTCCCGTAGGAGTTCTTGTGAGTAGAGTAGAGGACTAAATTAAATGGTAGTTAGAAATATAGAATATGAGATATTTGTCTTATTTTCTAAATGAAATTGTTTCAGTTTGACTTGTTAATTACATGACTTCCCATAGGAGGCTTGTAATTAATGAAAAGTTGAATTACCATGAATATTAGTGATAGTCTTAGGGATACTTCACTCGCATATTGTATATTTTACTTTACGTTATGTTAATTATTCAAAATATTTATTACATGATGTTTGTTATTATATGGATAATTTATTCAAATAGATATATCCTTAATTCCTTTACCCATTGTACTCATACACACATAATTTGTATGGTTAGACTATGTTGTTTGGATTAATGTAACCTAGATTTAGTGCTTATGACTGATATGCTATTGAGTTTTTATGCTTATATGTTTATCCACATTCACTGGTGAGACTAGTGAAGAAAAATAAAGCATATATGTAGTGGGAGAATTTCTAGATAATTCATTGATACATGTTGACATGAGATGTCCAATATGTTACTATATGAAATTCAAGAAATTCAAACTACTACAATGTTATGCTAAATCTCAATGAGATATTTAATGAACATCTTCACGAAGCTAAAGTTGCTAAAGGTGAATTTTTTAATCCCTAGCTAAAAGGAAAATATTTCCTATATAGCACTGAAGGATATCGAAAGAAAATTGTTAGGGATACCTATACAATACTTGATTTGTAGGTAATAACAGTTTATTGTTCATTAACTTATTTTAGTAGATGACTTAATGAATCTTGGATAGGATTCAAGAATCATTAACCATGGTTGCATATTTGTTGCAAAGGGTTCTAGGAAACCAAGGAGTTTAGTAAAGACAAGTTTACTAAGAGTAAGGACTACAATAGCTATAGTGTCTATACATAAAATGAGAAATATTTAAATTCATCTTTGATGAATTTATGAAGTATGACATAAAAATTGTCAGGCAATTAAGAGAAATTTGATTTTTGTTTCATATTTGATGAAACGATATTATTCTGTTTATCTTAACGACAAAGTTTCCCATGTGAAAGAATAATATTCTTAATTGCACAAAATGACATTTTTTTTAGCCTATATTATTCTCATTGTATGATACTAATAATGATGAGATTGAACATGATAAGTCTAATCATAAGAAAGTGAGTAAGTACTAAGAATAAAACATATTTGTACTTCGGTTATATTAACCTAAATATGATCCAAAGATTGGTTAAGGATAGGCATCTAAACTTGTTAGAAGCCATACATTCACCAATCTGCAAATCTTATCTGGAAGGTAAAATGACTAAAAGGTCCTTTGTTAGAAAAGACCTAAAAGTACAAGAATGTTTAAAAATAGTACATATTGTTGTCTGCGGGCCCTTGAGCAATCAAGCCTAATGAGGTTTTGAATATATCATTATGAATGATTATTCATAATTTTATTATGTTTTCCTAATGTTACTGCTAATTGAATTCTTTCGAAAAATTCAAAGAAATAAAAGCAGAAACCAAAAAGCAATTAGAAAAAGTATAAAGACTCATCGATTGGATCGAAGTGTTGAATACCTCTATAGAGAATTCTCAGGAATATCTTACAGACAATAAAAACTTTTGGCTATGATTAAGTTGTTGTTCAATTGTTTATTATTATAAAATCTTTTGGGATACGTCTTAGAGACGGTGATATGCCTAATAACAGAGTTCCATTTAAGTCAATACCTAAGACATCATTTTGAAATATGAAAAGGATATAACGCTATCAAATTAAGTACAGATAGAAAATAGCAGTTCAGAAGATTAAAAAGATACGCACCCAAGAGACATTCATCCCTCTTACACTTAGTCCATACATTGTCCTCAATGTATGATTATAAGTACAGACCAAGAAAAAAGAAAAGGGAAAAGTTAAAGAAAACCCCCTGGTACTCAAAATTCATCTAGCTTTTCTAACTACCTCTCTCTCTACTCTTTCTCTCTCTCTCTCACTCCTCCTCATCATCTCCATCAAGCTTGTCATCATCATCTTCATCGGCTTCACTCTGCACCTGGTATGGTGGAATATTGGGAATGTTGCTAAGGTCACTTGCAATCCACCAGAGTCCATGTTGCAGTAGCTGCTCAAAAGTCTAGAAGTATAGTTCGCCAAGCGATCATGGCGATCAACAAGCTAGTCCTAGCACTGCTGAAGATGCTCTATCCTCTTTCCTATAGTCATGGAAGTAGTAGGTTGCCCAGGTAGAGGTCAGGGTCATGTGGTCCTGAAGGAACCAGCTCCAAACGAGGCACCATCCTGGGACTTAAGGAACATGCTCTCTATAATGGGACTCTGAGACTAGATAATGGTCTCGCTGTCAGCCTAAAGCACCCGGATATTCTTACACAACATAGTGACAATGGAAGGAAAGTACATACCAAACTTCTGATTGCGTAGAGTGGTCATGATGCTAGAGTGGATAATCTTCCCTATGTCAATGGACCTCCCAGTGATAATGCAGAAGAGAAGGATCATATGGGTCTTGGTCACATTACTGTAATGCTTGCCAGGCATGAGATCGTTATGGAAGAAATGGTTCCAGATCTTGGCATCCCTAGTCAGGTATCTAGCAGGCATATCATTGAGAGTGACACCATCCTGCAACATCCTCTACTCATACCTTGATGAGTATGTATTTTACTCACAAATCAAGTATTGTCCAAGTTCAAATAATTGTAAGTTCTCAAACATCTTTGTTGTTTTAATGTTGTTCTGTGTTTTATTATAGAAAGCAAGGAATTGAGGCTTAGTGTATATTTGGCACTAAAAAAGAGAAGTTAATGAAGCCATTGATAGCCGAAATGAGGCCCGGAGTATCGAAGAGAGCTAAAAAGCTCAATTGGACCAGCAACTGGGCGCCGCGGTGCCTAGAAAGTGGCACCGTGTTGCCTTAGCATTGGCACCGCGGTGCCCACGTAGTGCCAGTGTGACTTCAATATGCGCACAAGCTGAATTTTCTCCATTTTGCAGCCACATGTCTACTCGTTTTTGGCCAACTTTAAGGGCCATTTTTGGCCCTTGAATTAACACCAATGGATGATTAGATTTCTCCCTTTTTTAGGTCGTCTTAGTGCCTTTTAAATACACACTTTAGCCCATTTCAAGTGTGGAGAGTTGGAAGAGGAGGTACAACTTTAAGAGCTAAAAATCCTAGAGAGAAAAAACTTTGGAGCTAAAGTTTGGAGAGGATACTTGAGAGAGATACTTGAAGAATTGAAGGCTTAATGTTCTATCCCCACAAAAGAGTTTTCTCTTCCTCTTTCACACCCTAATCTCATTTGAATTTTGTATTGGGCATATTGTATAATCTGTGTGGAATATTGAAATTCTTTAAGAGATTAGCCATGTATTTTACTATGCTTGGATTGATTCTCTATCTTAGGATTTGATGTACCTTTTTTATACTTTGTTTTGCTTATTTTGTTAATTGTTGGCTTATTTTCCATTGTCAATTCATTTATGTTTCTCCTTGCTTATTGCCTCTAATTTATGTGGCCAATGAATTAGTTGAACTTAGGTTGTGATTTTGATACTTGAGAGAGTTTAATTTCATAAACTGGAATTGAGAAACATAGTTTAGATTGTTGTGAAACCGAGAGGAGATCAACACCTAGATAATCAAATTTGGAAGTTCTTAAGGGCTAGATTTAATGAGTGCTTAGGGAACCGGGTTAGATAGAGATATCAACTTGGGTACTTAGGTATATTGTCACATTCGGCACTCGAGAGAGGGAATGAGGTTAGATTAGGTCCCTTAATTAGTGAATTTAGTGGAAATAGTCTAATAATTGCTTAATTTGACGAATTTAGGAATAATTAGGGGAAATTATGTCCTTAGTACATTAGTGCATAGTAATTTCTGTATTTTACTTACATAATTCTTTTATCTTTATTTTATTCATTTTATTTTAAATTCATTTAGTTTTGATGCCTAGATAAAATTAGGTTATGATAATTTTGGTACTTAACAACTAATCTAAAATCCAATCTCTCTGGATCGATCCTTCTTGCCGCTATACTAGTTAATTCTAAGTTTTACTAGACTTACTAGGTTAGTTAATAGGAGGTAATTGTAAATGTTAATTTGGTACTGGGCGCTTATTTCCAACGACTAAGTGTTTCCCAATTACCATACCTCTCTCCACAAAGTGTCGTAGCCGCCTTATCTATATTAAAGTGATTAGCGATATAATCACTATATTCATCATTGGAAATGTCTGGTGTGGAGTAGTATTAATTACTGGACATGCTATCAAATGGCACTTTCTTTCCAAACACCTTGCTGTTCTCGATATCTAAGGCATTGGCATGAAATTCCTGAATCACCTTTTCTCGGCTGCCCTCTAGTTGCTTGCAGAAAACCTTCCACCCCCTTGAATTGATACTGTGAGCATAGTGGGGGTGGCAGGCCTCTGTGATATGAAATCATCGCTCCTGAGCAAACTTTTTTGTTACCAAGGCTGCTTCACATCTCCTGGATGCCTCGGAGGAAGAGTATATATTAGCATCAAAGCTTGACGTAGTACTCATTGCTTTCTTTTTGACATTGTATTCCTTTAAGAAAAACACTTCCATTATAGTCAAGGATATTCATAAAAAGCAAGGCAAAGTAAAGTATAATCCTATCCCACAATGTGCATATCATCTTGCATATACAAACCCAATAGCACAATAACAAACGTATAGCATTTGACACGAGAGTTTGATCAACAAGGCACAAAATCATAGCAATAATTCAAAATAGATATCCTATGTCACCAAAAAGTTCAATGAAGATAAAAATTGCATTCAAAATCAAGATAAAACCCATGGAGACGACATTTCATCAAACACATGGCATGCACACAAATTCGAGCACTTTAAACATAGTTACCATGCATTCCTAACCTCACTCATTAACAATAGGCATAAAACAACATCCAACAAGACTATAGTAAGAAAATAAAGCACCAAAGTTCATAAATTCTTATCAAATTCGTCCAACCATTAACTCATTATTTTCACCCCAAAAAAAAAAAAATTCCAGCACAAGATTTGAAAACGTTGAGTTTCAATCCTATCTAAGACATTTAATCTATCTACTAAACATCATACAATCATGAATTCACCACCGTAGATCATAGAAACAAAAATTGCAAGAGAAATTCATGAAAGAAAATAGGAAAAATTCATTAGAAAGCATATTCGGATTTCATTGAATGTAGAGAAGAAATTGATGAATTCCTTAAAGAATTAAGATGAAAAACTACAACCTAGCACCAAGGATTGAGTGTGGAAGCGATTTGAGTGAGTGGGCGCAAGTGTGGTATGAGTGGTTTGTGTGCTTGTGTGGAGAGAAGGCCTATGCCATGGCTCCTAGTCTTCGGTTCTTCATTTTACTCTAAAAAATTGTTGAGTGTTGAATAATCAAAAATTACAACCTAGAATTGATAAAAACTGAAACATTGCCGAAAACTTGACAAAACCCAAAGGAAATATTTTTCATCCTAAGAATGCAAAGGAAAAATAAACCTAAAAACTATTTAAACACAAGAAAAATGTTAGGTTACCTCCTAACAAGCACTGAGTTTTTGGCGTCCTTAGCTCGACATCCTCTATCCTCTATTCTTCGCACTTCTCTGGGTAGTTCATTGCCTTGAAAATGTCAAAGCAACAAACTTCTCCATCAAGCTCCACAGAAAACTTTCGGTTATGAACGTCCACAAGAGCTCGAGTTGTCTTCATGAATGGTCTCCCTAACAGAATCTAAGTGGATTTGGTAGAGCCATCATACTCCATATCTTGCACCATACAGTCAGCTGGAAATACTAAGTCGTGCACCTATATAAGAACATCTTCCAAAACACCTCGAAGATGCATATTAGACTTATCGGCTAGCTGAACAAAAATACCGGTTTGCTCAAGAGGACCCATGTTGAGAAGTAAATGTATGATAGGACATTACATTACTCGATACTCCTAGATCTAGCATGGCTCTCTTGATGAGAGTATCTCCTAAAGTACAAGGAATCATAAAAATATCGGGGTCCTTATACTTTTCTGGCAGCTTCTTCTATAGTATTGTCGAGATATTCTCGCTCACAGTGATCACCTCATTGCTTTGCAGATTCCTCTTGTTAGTGCACAGCTCCTTGAGGAACTTGGCATAGTGAGATATTTGCTTGATCACCTCGAGAAGGGGAATGTTGACTTGGACTTTCTGAAAGATGTCTAGGAGGCTTTTGTCTAGCTCTTTCTTCTCAGAGTTAGCAAATCGACTTGAAAAGGGAGGAGTGGTGATAATAGTCGGCTTCAATATGGTGAGGGTAGCTAGGGTTTCAATGATCTCATCTTCCACTTGTATTGGACCACTCTACTTTGGCAAGTTCACTAGTTTCTTGGCTGCTCTTGAGTCCAAAACAAAATATAAAATGAAATGCATAATTAAAATATGGCTAATACTATAAACTAATATGCAAAGAGTTTGATTTCCCCTAATTACTCCTAAGTTCATCAAATTAAGTAATCATTAGTCTGATTCTACTCAATTCACTAATCAAGGAATATAATCTAACCTCATTACCTCTCTTGAGCGTCAAATAAGATAATATGCCAAAGTACCTAAGTTGATATTTCTATCTAATCCAGTTGTTTAAGCCACTCATTAAGTTCAAGCCCTTAAGAACTTCCTAATTTGATTATCTAGGTGTTGATCTCCTCTCGATCTCATAACAACCTAAACTATGTTTCTCAATTCCAGATTATGAATTTGAACTCTCTCGAGTATCAAAATCACAACCTAAGTTCAACTAATTTATTGGCCACATAAATTAAAAGTAACAAGCAAAGAGAAACTTAAATGAATTAAAGATGGAAATTAAACAAATAATTAACAAAATAATCCAAACAAAGTATTAAAAGTAGTACATCAATTCTTAGCTATCAATTATAACAAAACATAGTAGAATCAATGATTAATCTCATCAAAAAATTCATAAATCCTAGCAAAATTATACAATATATCCAATACAAATTTTCAAGAGAGATTAGGATAGAGAGAAAGGAAAAAAAAAAAAACTCTTGTGGAGATGGTCTTCAAGTCTAATCTTCAAAAAACTCTCTAAAATCTTCTTCAAGAATTCTCCAACTTCAAGCTTTCTCTCTCTAAGAATTGTGTTTCTTTCCTGCGTTTTTCTCTTTAATTCTCTATATCAGGGTTTGTGGCTTAAGTGGGTATATATAGAGCTCCAAAATGGGTGAATTTTGGCCATTGGATCGAGCAAAAGTAGGCAAATCTCGATTATTCAGTGATAAAAAATGTTGATCTGTCTACTGGAAAACGTCGCGGTGCTACTTCAAAGTGCCCATCCTGATGAAGCTAGAGCGCCGCAGTGCTCTACCTGCTAGATGTGGTGTGCCACAGTGCTCTTGCTTCTGGAATTTCTTCTTTTTCTCCCTTTTTAAGCATCGTTTTTGCTCTTTCTTGCATCGGCTTGCCTCATTGAGTCCTAACTTGATTCAAGGTGCGTTGAAACTCCCATTTTTTCTATCAATTCACCTTGATTCTCATTTATTCATGAAATCTACAAGAACACACTAAAACGCATCAAACTAACAAAAATTCTTGAAAACACATAAATACTTAAGCTCAAAAGATACTTGATTTGTCAGTAAATTACCTCTTTATCACCTTCCATAGCTTGCCCACTCCTCAGTGTCACTGCACTCATATTGTTTTTGGATTAACTACTGGTTAAGATCGTAGTTTGCCCAAAATCTGTGCCTCAAAGTGGTTTATAATTGTAGCAAGATCACCCATCTGAGTCTTTAAGTTATGGATAGCATTCTTGTTCTCTAGTTGAGTTTGGAGAGAGTTGGCAACAAGGACATTGACTAAGTCCTCCAATAATGCACTGAAGCCTTAAAAAGCCTGAGGCCTTTATGACCTTGGTTGGCTGAAAACCGATGGTCTAGCAGGAGCAATAGATTATAGATTCCCAGAGTAACTAAAATTGGGATGATTCCTCTGTGCTGGGCTGCAAATGGATGAGTAGGGGTTATACCTCTGTTGGTCATTTGATGGGAATGAAAATCCACCCACAGCATTAACTTATTCCTGTGTACCCTCTTGTGGTGTAGAGCACGCATTAGTGTGATGGCTGATGTTGGAGCATATGCCACAGGCTCTAGTTTGAATAGCTCCTCCCTTAGACATCTGTTGGATCATGGTAATGAGGTTGGCCAATTGTTGCTCAATAATGGTGGAATATCATTCATCTTTCTAACAGTGGGCTCTTGGCAAATGTTGAACTATTGACTTGTGGCTTCCATATTACAAATCAAAGCATAGGCTTGTTTAGGTGTTTTGTCCATGAGTGCTCCTCTACTAACTTTATCAATCATGCTTTTCACCATAATGTCCAATAGCTCATAAAAATACCATGTGAGAATTTGCTCAGAAACGTGATGGTAAGGACATGATGCACAAAGTTTCTAAAATCTCTCCTAGTACTCATAGAGAGATTCACCACTCATTTGCTGGATGATATTTATCTCCTTTAGAATATTTCCCGTTTTGGAAGTTGGGAAGTACTTCTCTAAGAAAATCTTCTTCATGTCATTCCAGGTGTTGACAGTGCCTGGGTATAAGTAATAGAGTCATTCCTTTACGGAATCCATAAGAGAGAAAGGAAAGGCTCGCAGCTTGACTTGTTCCTCCGAAATCCCATTACGTTTCATGCTTAAATAGACAACATGAAACTCCTTCAAGCATCGGTTCGGATCTTCTTCAGCAAAGCCATGGAATGTTAGGAATAAAAGGATCATCCCGGACTCCAGTTCAAAAGCTATATTTAGTTGAGGATACTCAATGCATAGCAGTTGTTGGTCGAGAACCAGAGCTGCTAACTCCTTCAGGGTAGCACGATTATTGGCCATCACCTCATCTTCACTGTCTTCCTCCAATTTGTCCGAGGATACTGATAAGGATGATGATGAGATGTCGATACAAACTGCTTAATTGATGTCTGTTAATGTGCATTTTATGCACTTATCTTTAGTTTTTTTGAGCTTATGTTTTTGTGAAATTCTCTAGTATTCCATCCCATTTTATTGTTCTATTTGTGTTTTTATTATAGGATGAAAGACAATTATCAATTTGGTGAAAAAAGTGTCAAAAAATAGAGCTAAAATGGACAAGAAGAGGTGTCAGGCAGCAACCGAGGCATGGTTGCGCCTCTCGCGAAAAGCAGGGGTCCCCCGTTCCCATGGGAGGTGACCCTGTGCCTCCCCTACTGCTAGGTGGCACCCCTGTGCCACTAAAGTGGCACTAATGTGCCCCTGACTCTACTTGGATATGTTTTTAATGACCTTTAAGGGCCTAGATCACTCCATTTTGAATATCCAACAATGAAGATTCATGCATCCCTAAGTGTGCTTGAATTTGACCTAGATAGAGATCTAAAAAGAGAATTGAGGCACACTTTTTGGGATAGATTTTGGAGCAACAAAATTTACCAAATTAAGAGAGGCTTTGAGCTTAGTTCTTGGAGATTTCCCAGAAGATTTTTTGGAGGATTCAAGATTAGAGGCTCTTTCACCATAGATTTTTCTCTTCTTCCTCATCTTTATCTTTCATTTTATTTTACTTTTTGAAGTTGTAATTGTGGTATATTTGATATATTTTCAATTACAAACTTCTTTGTAATGATGTTAATGGATATAACTATGTGTGGCTAGTTTCTTTTCTAGGGACTTGATGTAGCTCTAAATAATCTATGTTTTGATTATTTTATAATTTATTAATGAAATTTCCTCGTTATTCATTTGTGTTTCTTGATTGCTTAATGCTTCTAATTAGATTGGAAAATCATTTGGTTGATCTTTGCTTATAATTTTAATGCTTAGAAAAGATTGGGCCACTTATTTGGTTTAAGAAATACATGCTTAGTTGTTTATTAGTTCGGGAAGCCATTAGCTCTATGTTAATCTTTAAAGGTGGCGAAATGCATATTTAATTACATAATTTAGGTAGGGATACCATATTGCCTAGTTTCATATAGAGTTTCATTCAATGCTCAGGAGAGGTAGTGAGACTAAAATTCACCATTGATTAATGAATTATAGGAAATTAGTTAATGATTGCAAAATAGGATAACATAGATATTTAGAGTGAAATTGAATCTCTAGGTTATTTTCAAAGATTTATCCATTTTTTGTATTTTGTATCTTCTTCAATCTTGTTTTTAATTCCTTTAACCACATTTAGTTATTTTGTACTGTTTAATCAGATTCTGGAAGACATACTTAGAGCTTGTGTTATGGACTTCCGAGGATCATGGAATCACTACCTGCCATTAATTGAGTTTTCCTATAACAACAGTTTCCAAGCTACAATTAGTGTTGCACCTTACGAGATGCTATATGGTAGAAAGTGCAGATCTCCAGTTCATTGGGATGAGGTTAGAGAATGACGATATTTGGGTCCTGATATTGTTAAAGATACAGCTGAGGCAGTAGAAAAGATCAGAAAATGTATGATAGTAGCTCAAAGCAGGCAGAAGTTTTATGCAGATCCAGAACGTCAACCTTTACATTTTTCTGTTGGTGATAAAGTATTTCTTAAGGTTGCTCCTATGAAGGGTGTTATGAGATTTGGAAAGAGAGGAAAGTTGAGCCCGAGATTTATAGGTCCTTACGAGATCCTTGAGAAAATTGGGAATGTTGCTTATAGGCTCGTCTTACCCCCAGAGTTATTGGGTGTACACAACGTTTTCCACGTTTCTATGCTGAGAAAGTATGTATCAGACCCATCCCATATTCTTAGCCAGGAGCCGCTTGAATTAGATCCAAAACTAACCTATAAGGAACGCCCCGTTCAGATTTTAGACAGAATAGAGAAGGAACTACGACACAAAAAAATTCTTCTAGTAAAAGTCCTGTGGCGAAATCATTTTGTAGAAGAGGCTATATGGGAACGAGAAGATGAAATAAGAAACTAACATCCAGAGCTATTCGGTAAGCAAATTTCAAGGACGAAATTTTTATTAGGACGGGAGGATTGTGATATCCTGAATTTCCTAATGACACCCAATTCCTCACATAATTTAAGAGCCAATAATAATTCGATTACATAGCATTTTCATTTATATTAGTGCCACGTCTGCATACTCCTTTAGGTTTTGATTTTAAATTATTATGATTATTAACCCTTATTACGTTTTAAGATAATTTGCAGTGAAATGCTCTAGAAATACTCATTGGTACAATTTGACGTGCATTAAATTACTACCCTTAAATAATTATTTTTTTGTAATATAAAAAAAAAAGAGAAAAAGAAAATACTTGCTTAGAGAAGTTGTTAATTTTAATCCTATTTATTATGTTAGTTTGGAAAGATTCTATTTTACTTAATTGATTGTCTAGCTATGTTAATTAAAAAGAAAAAAAAAAGTTATATCGCGCACATATAATTTGGCTTAGTATCATTATCATTATCTTAATTAAATAGATACTCGTTTTGTTAAGTGTGTACTCAGTAAGTAACCGACATAGTCAAAGTCGGTAGTTATTTTTGCATCCTATGAATTTAGACTCATATATTCACCACCGATAGCCAATTTTCATTTTTTTTCATTGGGTCTTTTTATTAATTTCTTTTTCTCTTTTCCTTCTAATTCCCACACATCTATCTAGCTAAAACAAAGGTATACTCTAGCTGAAACTTTTCAAGGGAATTTCAATCAGTACTCTCTTACACAAACCCACGTTTATATCTTGAAGATACTTTTCATTTTTCCTTATATGATTTTCAGCAAGTAATTTTTATACGTGTACAGTATCTTTGTATTATTTTCTTTGGTTTAGAATTCTTATATTACATATATACATACCTATATATCATCAACTTTATTTGTTTGATTCTTGTCTATACACATATGTTTGATTATAATTATTTAACTTAGTAGTGAAAATATTGATTCGTGAAATTGGGTTAATGTTGGTTTTAATTCGGTTACATGTGTATATATTTACGTGAGGATTGAAAACTCTTGGTTGGAGATTTTAGGTACTATTACGTAGTTTGTTTAATTGAGTGGGTTTGTACTAGATCAATTAAACTATTCCTACTGTTATCGTTTTATTAATAGTTAGATATGACACAAAAGCAAAATTTGCAAATCCTATAGTTATTAAATTAGATTAGTTAGGCAATTTTAGTAGTAGCACCTAGTGCTTTATTTTATTTGCACCGTGCACACTTCTATTAATTCATATATACTTTCTCAGTTATATATGAGATTAAAATGGAAAGGTTCTTAATTAACACTATTACTTCTATCTTGTTTAATCTTCATTGAGAACAATTTCAGAAGTATGAAATTCAACTATTATGTTCATTTTGTGATTTTTTTAAAAATAAAAGTAAAATAAAATTTTGTTCTTAGGGAAATTTTAGGGACACATCTGTTGTACCGTGAGTAAAGAGCATTTCACAGGTAGAAACTTAAAAGCTCGAAAGTGAGATAAGTAACGTCACACCTGCAATGTAATAAATTCTCTGTTTATGTGAATTTGTGAAATTTATGGATATAGAATCTGTGGATATGTGTACATACGTATTATCATTCAGCTTTGCATGAGACATAAACACATGGTGTATTTATATTGTCTGACGAGTATTGGTGAATAGGGTGTGGCGGGCCAGCACCCAAATATGTGATATGGTTCCTTCGGGGACACTCTGGTTCCTTCGGGAACACTTTGGTCCTTTCGAGGACACTATGGTTCCTTCGGGAACACTCTGACGGTGGTATGGAGTGGACCACTGCTGTACACATAGGAGATTTTCTGGGTCTCGAGACCTCTATATAGCTCATGATATGCTATATGTTCTATGAGTGGCTCAGTCTGCGATTCACAGTCTTGTCAGCCAATACAATATACACAGGGATCCCAATCATATGATTATCTGTTCTCTGTCATGTGCACTCTACATTTGCGTACGTTACTTACTGAGATTTATACTCATAAATATTCTTACATTGCAGAGGGTACTGATGCTATGTGAGTTAGAGGAGGAGTGCCGACTTTCTAACCGCGGCTTGTGTATATGAGCTTTTTGACGCTGTGGTTTTCTGACTAAGAATTTTGTACCTATTATTAGTGTGTGTATATTATGTATACTTTTATAAGAGGTCCACTTCGTGAGTACGTATGTATGTATGAATTAGACTATATATAATTATGAGTGGAATTTCCCTTTTTCTTCCAGAAAGTTTAAAAGTTCTAAATTTTTACTTTATTATCAGTTCTAAGTCGAGTAGCGTCTCCCGATTTCACTAAATAGTTATACAAATATCCTTACGTACGCGTGTGGGATCGGGGGGTATTACAGTTGGTGTCAGAGCTTATGTTTTAAAATGATTCTGAAGACCGCTTATATACATACATCGGGAAAGAAAGGAAGCCTCACTCCTCTGTAAGTTTTTGATATGCATTTCGATATCTGTTATAACTTTTTTAAAATTGCATTCATATTCTGGTAATGAATATTATTGGCTATAATTGGAGCTATGGATTCTGGGTGTCAGGATATTACTATGGTGACTACTTGGGGTCAAGATAATATCGACAGGGGTGCATCTTCTTCACAGAGTATTAATCCGGTGGAACAGTTAGCTTCTTTGATACAGAATATATTAGAGCAGCGTATGAGACAAGAAAATCAACCTGACCCTCCAACACCGCCACCTCAACAAAGGCAGGATGCGAGTGAAAGTGCTGGGGAAAGATTCAGGAAACTCCAGCCTCTGACTTTTGATGGTGGGGTTGATCTAATACAAGATGAGCAGTGGATTAGGACCACTGAGCGTATGCTGGTTTATGCCAAGGTTCCTGAAGCAGATAAAGTTCCTTGTGCTAGTTTTATGCTAAGACATCGTGCTGAATACTGGTGGGACACTATGAGTACTATTCATGACGTTACTACTATGACATAGGAGAGATTTATAGAGTTATTTTACGGGAAGTACTTTACAGATGCTATGAGAGCTAGCAGAAGAGTAGAGTTTGCCAATTTGAAACAAGGAGAGATGTCTGTTGCTGAATACATCTGCAAATTTGATGAGTTATCATGATATGCACCTCATATGGTTACCACTAATGAGCTCAAAGTAGATCAGTTTATGCAAGGTCTGAGGAAGACTATTGTGAGAGATTTGAAATCAAGTAGAATTCGAGGTGTACCATTTGCTCAAATTGTAGACATGGCATTGGATGCTGAGCAACAGAGAGAGATGTTCTAGATGAGGAAAAGGTTAGGAGAGAAAGACTGGCTAGAGAAATGCAAAGGGGCCTCAGACCAAGTTTTCAGGGAAATAAAGGAGGACGGATTCAAAGTCAACGTCCTCAGGATATGAAGAAGAAGGGAGCTCCAGCTCAACAGACCAGACCTGATTAGGGTAAGCGTCCCAGAACTGACTAGTGGACTACCATTACTACTATACCACCTTACCCATCATGTGGGAAGAATCATTCTGGAGAATGTCGTAAGGGTGCAGGGTTATGCTACAAATGTGGTAAAAGTGGTCATTTTATTAAGAATTATCCTGAAATGAAAAACGATCAGAAGAAACTTAGTGGTAGATGGTATGCTATGACTGAGACAGAGACAGATACTGGACTTGAGACTGAGGCAGACCTATCTGTTATCACAGGTGAGATATTTATTTCTGGCATTATAGCTCATGCATTAATAGATTCAGGATCCACGCATTCACATGCATCATTAACATTTGTGAGGAAATTGGGTCGTCCTATAGATCTAATGAGTACTCCATTTGGTGCCACACTTCCCTCTGGAGAGATTATGTATTCAGACAAAATTTTGAGAGCTTGTCCTATTGTAGTGGATGATAGGGAATTAATTGCGGACTTGATTGTGCTTGATATGAACGATTACGAGATTATTTTGGGTATGGATTTGGCTATCAAAGTATTGTGCTAAGACTGATTGTAAAAAGAAGATTTTGACATTTTATCCTCTAGATGCTGATCAATTTATACTTATGGGTACTCAAAGTAAAGCAACGTTCCCTTTGATATCAGCTATGAAAGCTCAGAAATTGTTAGAAAAAGGTTGTATAGGATACTTGGCTAGTATTGTTGATACATCTGTTGAGCAGAAGTCAAGACTAGAAGATGTGTTAATTGTGCAAGATTTCTTGGATGTGTTTCAAGAGGATTTGCCAGGTTTGCCACCTGTAAGAGAAATTGACTTTGCTATTGATTTGATACCAGGTACTGCACCTATTTCTAAGACACCCTATAGGATAGCTCCAGTAGAATTGAAGGAGTTAAAGACATAATTACAGGAATTGCTAGACAAAGGATTTGTATGTCCTAGCTTTTCACCGTGGGGCGCACCAATGTTATTTGTAAAAAAGAAAGATGGCACTATGCGATTGTGTATTGACTACAGGGAACTTAACAAGGTGACTATTAAGAACAAGTATCCCCTACCTCGCATCGATGATTTGTTTGATCAATTACAGGGTACTTCTGTATTTTCAAAGATCGATTTGAGGTCTGGTTACCATCAGTTGAGAGTTAGAGAAGAGGATATTCTGAATACTGTCTTTAGAACTCGGCACGGCCATGAATTTTTGGTGATACCATTTGGTTTGACCAATGCTCCAGCAGCATTTATGGACCTGATGAATAGGATATTTAAGAAATTCCTAGATAAGTTCGTTATTGTATTCATCGATGCTATTTTAGTGTACTCACGATCTAGAGAGGAGCATTAAGAGCATTTGAGAATCACCTTTCAGATACTGAAAGAGAAGGAGTTATATGCCAAATTTAAGAAATGCGAGTTCTGGTTTGAAAAAGTGTCATTCCTTGGTCATGTTGTTTCTCAGGATGGGATTTCTGTTGATCCAACCAAGGTTGAGGCAGTTACTAATTGGTCTCAACCTACCAATGTTACAGAGATCAGAAGTTTTCTAGGTTTGGCTGGTTATTTCAGAAGGTTTGTTGAGAGATTCTCTAAGATAGCTATGCCACTTACACAGTTGACCAGGAAGAGTAATAAGTTCATATGGACTGATGAGTGTGAAAGGAGTTTTCAGGAATTGAAACAAAGATTAATTTCAGCACCAGTCCTGAGCATACCTTTAGGCACTGAGGGATTTGTTATATACAGTGATGCTTCGAAACAAGGTCTGGGATGCGTTCTTATGCAAAGTGGAAAAGTTATTGCTTATGCTTCAAGACAACTGAAGGATTATAAACGCAACTATCCTACTCATGATTTAGAATTGGCAGCAGTGGTGTTTGCATTAAAGATTTGGCGGCATTATTTCTATGGAGTACATTGTGAAATTTTTACTGATCATAAAAGTTTGAAGTATTTGTTCACTCAGAAAGAACTGAACATGAGACAAAGACGTTGGCTAAAATTGGTAAAAGACTGATTGCGACATTAGTTATCATCGAGGAAAAGCCAATGTCGTAGCGGATGTACTCAGTAGAAAATCATCTGGTAGTTTGGCAGCTTTACATGAATTGGAGAAACCTTTGCGGGAGGATTTATGCAGATCTGGTATCGAGCTAATTACTGGAAAATTATCTGCTATGACTTTACAATCTACCTTATTAGACAGAATTATACAAGGCCAGAAGGAAGATCCAGAGTTAATTGTCTACCTAGTGCTGTGGCGCTGGCACATGTCCTAGCATTTTTTGGCCAGATTTGACCTAACTACCAAGGAGGTATAAAAGGGATCTTTTAGGATCCGAGAGACACATCTTGGGAGGCATTTTTCAGAGTTTGCTCAGCTATTTTCAAGGGATAAGAAGAATGAAGAGGAATATTTGAAGAGAATCTCACCACATCAAACGAGTTTTTCTTTCTCATCCCCCCCTTTCATAATGTTGTTTTTATTTATCTTGATCTTATTCTTTTTTATTATGAACTAAGCATTTTATCTAGAGGAATGATGTAACCTATACTTGAAACTATGTCTTCATTTTCAATATCAATTTTGTGGTGATTTCCATTGGTTTATTTATATTATTTTGCTCTTAAAGCCTCTCAATTGTTTAGTATCGATTGGGATGTTTGAGTTTTTAGAATCCGGTACTTGAGAGAGGGAATTTTTAGAGATATGATTAGGATAACACAACCTAGGATGTTGTAGAGTTTGAGAAAACCTATGAATCCTTTGAAGCTTGTTATTAAGAACTACAAAACTTAATGAACTCTTGTTTTCTCAATTTTGAATAGAGATATTAAAATTGGAATTTAAGAGTAGTTTTTACTCGACACTCTAGAGAGGGAGTAGAAATAATTTTGAGTTCTTGCTTATAAACTGGGAAAATTAATCAAGTAGTGTTGTTAATTGAAAGACATAGTGGATAGTTAGGTGAAATCAAACCTCTTGAATTCATTTCCATTGTTATTTTCATTTAAATTTTCAATTGTATTGTGGCATTTAATTTTGTATTTTAAATTTCCTTTGATTACTATATATCCATAATTAATTCGAATTGTCTAGATAAAATTAAGATTACCCAATTACGGTACGTAGTAGAATTTCAATTCCAATCCTTGTGGGTACGACAACCTCATTCACCATTTTAGTATAAAACTTGGTACCGTGCACTTGCAGTATATATAATTTCGTAAACAGTATCGGATAAATTTAAACTTTCTTATTCAGTTCCAAAAATATAAGTGATACCCCTATTTTACAATGCAGCAATATACACTATCTACAATATAAAACACAGTTCTAATACTGTTCACAACTCCCACAGGATCAGTATATACATATACGTAATAAAAATATGTATAAGGTTCTCAAAAAAGTCTTTCTTCAATTCAAAATTGGCATATGAACAACATTAGAGTGGAAACAGCTCAGCTAACCTTACTCCTAGTTCTTATCATCTACATCACAAGAACTAAATAAGTAATGGCCCAGTAAATGGAAATCCATGTACGCTTATGAACTATTTCTACATAAAACTTTTCCCTAGAAAACATAAATATTTTAATCATGTTTGGGCCCCATCCTTCGTATAGTTCCTAACTTAGTGACATAGGAGGTATCCTCTTAATAAGGTACAAAACCACACCCTTCTTTAAACTTAAACAATTTAAGGTACAAAATTCTTTGTAGAAACCATAACATGTAAACAATTATTTTGTACATAAAAACATGACATGCCTCATGAAAATGATATACACACATATATATCACACATATATATCACCTTTAACATATACAATCATATACATATGTTCTTGTGATGCTAGAGTGGAATTTCCACTTACCACAAGTCTTTAGAACATAAAATAAGGTGAAAGGCAGATTTCTTCTCTTAAGGAAGCTTGATGTGCTCAAAGGCCTGATCATGGTATTTTAGTTCCATTTTTAAGTACATCTCCTCAAGAAAACATAATACAATTATCGTATAATAAATTACATCAACCAATAGTAACACATTCTTATTTTTACAAAAAGAAGAAAATAGTAATATTCATTTTTCTATTTATAAACATATACATATCCTGATAAACATGTTCCATAGCATTCAGAATAGGAATAAAACTTATCATCTCAATTAATAATTAGGGATCTCTCTAATGAACTTAGGCTCCAGACCCATAATAAACAAGAAACTTTCTACTAGTTTGTGTCAAGGAACACAAGATATATGAACAACAAGCCAAATAAGAACAAAATCTTCAAAGTCAGATTAGACATGTCAAGGAGAAGTCTCCACATTAGAATTTTTGTCATAATTATTAAGTCTAAAATAAATGAATAACTAGTCTACTACATAATAAAACACCATTATTAATACACGAAAGGTATAAAGTCCATGAACGTATATAACATGTTTTCCTTTCATTTTCTTTCCCAAAAGTTTATGCCACAATCAACAAATTTATACTAATATATATATATATATAATTAACCTCTTGTATTGTACAGAGATTATAAACAATCCAAAACTAATCAACTTTATTTCTAAGATTTCACAACCCAATTCAGATTTATGTACATATACATCTAACTAGAGAGAATTGGAATAGTAAAAATACAATATGAATCAGCACTTTAACCCAAACATTTTATTACTCTATTACAAGTCTCTTCTAGTCTATACTTGGCAAACCTCATGTATCTTGTATTATAAAATGAAAACAATCAGAGTTGTTGATTCTATGATTCATGTCTATAAATGTATACATATATATAAGTGCAGAATTAAGAGAAAATGCTAGTAGATAACCACTCACCTTGTAGGAAGAGTCAATTTATTTCAAGAAAGTATAGATGCTCTAGTCACAAGCAAGAACTAATACGGAATGAAATTTAGTGCTGAAAAGAAAATTGCTAAGTTTCATTCTTGTGGTTTGATTAAAGAACTTTCTAGTTAATTGATAAAGTTGAGTCGGTAGAAAAAGCTGAGTATAACTTAAAACTACTAATAATAGTTAATTGTTTATGGGATAGTAAAAAAAAGTTTAAGTCAGTTAGTGGAGGCATAAAATGAGTATGCATGTATGTGAGTGCCAATTATATTTTATATATCACATGCACACCTATATATATGTTCCTAAGCTAAGATACGTGTAAGAAATCATGTAATGGATGAGTGGTATCTCTATAAATAAGTAATTAGATAAATTCATATATAAGTAAGGACTTAATTTCATATATTCAAAAATTAGTGATTAAATAAATTCGTCAACTAATATAGGACTAAATCTTTGACCATAAGCACATCTATTCCTCTTGGATTCGAAATTGACCTTCCATTTCATAAAAAGCTAAGACTTATCGTTAATCAATTAAGAATTTAACTTGTATCAATAAGCACTTAATTTAGAATTTAACTTTGAAACTAATTATGAAGCTATGAAAATTAGATGCAAAGATGTTTATCATTGGCACGATGCACTTGAGAGAATTTTGGGCATTACAATTCTCCCCTCCTTTTAAAAGTTCGTCCTCGAAATTTAACGTACCGAATTATTCTGGATATTTGGTTCTCATTTCCTCCTCCCGCTCCCACGTAGCTTCTTCTACTATATGGTTTCTCCAAAATACTTTTACTAATAGAATTTTCTTGTTTCTCAGTTCTTTCCCTTTCTTATCAAGGATTTGAATTGGCTTTTACTCATATATCAAATCTTGGCTTAGTTCTAGAGGTTCACAACTTAAAATATGAGTGGGATTTGAAATGTACTTTCTCAGCATCGAAACGTGAAAAACATTACGTACCTTAGATAGTGATGGTGGCAATGCCAATTTGTAGGCCTTACTTTCAATCCTTTCTAGAATTTCAAACGGTCCAACATACCTTGGGCTTAACTTTCCTTTCTTGCCAAACCTCATCACGCCTTTCTATGATGCTCAAGATTCTGACATGCATAATAAGCCAATAATAAACATGTAACGCCCTCGTTATCCACATATTACTAGCGGAAATTTATTTACTTTCCATTAACGTAGCGTTACTTTTAGAAAATATTTTTATAATTATTTCTCAAAAATACAGACCATTTTTTTTTCTTTTCTACTCTGTGGATAAGTGACTTTATTTATAAACATAGCTTAGATCAGTATATACATGTATTACAAAACGAAAGGTAGTAAATAGATACCAAACAAAACAAACTAAAACAACAACTCCATTGAAAGACTACAAAACATCCAAAAATACACAAACTAGGCCCTCACATGTAGTCAAAATATCCATATGTCTAACACTAAGTTTGGGCCTCTACTCCAGCTCAGAAGCTCATGCTGTCATTTCAATCATTACCTGCAACATAAGACTACAATGAGCTACAGCTCAGTAAGTAAAGTAATGGATACCATGTTGCTCAATGACACAAAATAAATGTATGATCATGCTTGCTTAAATGTTTCAGTAAAAATATTTTCCCTTAGGCCCTTCCCTGTCTTGTGCCCACTGTTCGGTTCAGCACCATGCTTGCAGGGCTTCCTGAACTAATGATGTCCTATGGGTGCTTGTGATATCCTAAAATTCTATATGACACCCAACTCCTCACTTAGTTAAAAGAACTAATAATATGTTAATTGCATATCATTTTATATTGTGCCTCAGGTGCATATGATTTTTAGTACCTATCTTATCAATTTATTTTAATTATTAATCTTTGCTTTCTA
>JXTC01000276.1:0-26487 GCA_002914845.1 Trema orientale
TTTCGGGAGAGATGACGACGTCGTTTGAGTGAACGCCGGTTTTGGGGTCGAGAGACGAGGGGACGGTGGAGGTTCCTGTGAGACGCTCCACTCGGCCGTCTCTGTAGACTTTGATGAGAGAAGATATATGGTGGGCTAACTCGTTCTCCATGTTGCTTTGAAACTTGAGGCTGATAAGGTTATAATCAGAAATTCGGAGATATGTGTATCAACAACTCTGGTACACAAGAATTTATAGATAAGCAAGTTGTTGGCAACTTTAGTTAATGTTTTTCTTTTTTCTTTTTCTTTTTTTTTTTTAAAGAAAAGCATTAATTAATGGAGGCATGGAGCATTGGGTTTTTGAGTAATTACAAACCAGCCTTTGATTTTGTCTAAATTAAACAAGATTGTGGCTTTATTATTTTTTCTTTTCTCTCCTCGTCCAATCTTAAACCCCTTAAAATTTAAATTTTCAAAACAAGTTTTACACACATTTTAAATTTTCTTTAAGTGCAATAATACCTATTGGTAAACAATTTTTTTTTAGAAAAAAAAATTAGATCATTTTAATAATTTACTATCCATTAGTTTTAAGATCAGCTTAACTATTTTCTTTGTTTTCTCTTGTTCTCTCCATATATATTGTATTGCTTCCCTTCTTTATTGAGAAAGAGGGAAAGTCACTAAGACTGGAATTCATTACAACAATAAAGATTTTGCAATAAAAGATTTCAAAGAGTCTAAGAATGATATTCAAATTTTATGCATAAAGCATTCAATTCTTTGTGAGATGACTGATAAGCGCAGTCAACAAAGAGAAAGAATGCAACAACCAAAAAAATATTGAGAATTTTTTACTCTATTTTTCTAAACTTTGTTCGGTACTCTCCATTCCATTGAGTATGAGACCGCGGATGGATAGTTTAATTTGGCACTATGCGACCACTAGAATTTATTCAGTACGCTCGGGTTATTGGTTGGCTGATTCAAAAATGGATAGATGTGTGACTTCAGGATCTGATAGAGTGCAATGTTGGTGGAGGAAATTTTGGGGACTAAAGTTATCTAGTAAGATTAAGATTTGTATCTGTCGTGTTTATCATGATGTTCTACCAACTTCTATGGCTCTTTGTCGGAGGAAAATAATTCAGTCCCCATATTGTAGCTCTTGTTCCTCGTCTTGGGAATCTATTACTCACGCTTTGATTAGCTGTAAATTAGCGAAATCTGTTTGGAGAGTCTCCAAATTTGAACTCAAATTCAAATCTCTGTTTCATCTAACTATGGCTGATATTATTCATTCGTATTCTACTTCTTTACTATATGAAGAACTAGAATTATTTCTATGTTTACTCTGGAGCATTTGGACTGAGAGGAATAACAGAATACATGGCTCTAAAACAAAGCCACCTGATGTTGTAGTTAATTGGGCTACAAAATACCTAAAGGAATTCAAAAGAGTGAGGAATAGTATTCATAATATAGATGACCCTTTAAAACTAGGACAGAGGGAATTGGTCTCCCCCCTCAGATGGCCGCTTCAAGATGAATGTGGATGCGGCCATCAATGCTCAGACACGTTCAGTGGGTGTTGGTGCTATTATTCGCAATACAAAAGGTGAAGTCATAGCGACATTGGCAAAAAAAGTAACTGGCACTTTTTCATCAAAGAATGCCGAAGCGAAAGCCCTGGCGATCTCTCTCCTATGGGCCAGGGATGTTGGTCTAAATCTCCAGTTTCTGGAGTCGGATGCATTGACGGTAGTACAAGCTCTTAATAATGGCTCAATTTGCCATTCTGAGTTTGGCAACATACTGTTGGATGTGTTTAGCTTATTTTCTTTTTTTCCTGGTGTCACAGTTAAACATGTGTTTCGTGAAGCTAACAAAGCTGCACATGGTTTAGCTAGGTTCGCCTTAGGAGTAGAAGATGAGCTTATTTGGTTGGAAGAATCTCCTCTTCCGATAGAGTCTGTTATTGTAAAAGATTCCACTAATTTATAATAACAGATTCGCGTTTGATCAAAAAAAAAAAAAAAATCCTTAGAAAGGTATATATTATAATGTATACTTTCAATTGATCAGGTTTAAAAATGTATAAATTATCGCTTTTTTACTCATTAAAAAAAAGCTACATACTATCAAGAAATCACATATATATATAATTTATCCTTAAAAAACTGTATACAATCAAGAAATTCCATCTACTATATATGAATTATCCTTAAAAAAAAGCATAAACATATATAATTTAAGAAAGCATATAAGAATGAAGTGAAAGAAAAAAAAAAAGAAAGAATTATGTTTAGTTTATTTTTTTATTTCTTCTTAAGTAAATAATAAAAGACCGTTAGAATTGTAAGATTTAAGGAGACTAAAAATAATTCATCCAAGATGAGCACAACTAAGAACAAGAAAAAACAAATTAAATACAGTTTCCATTCTATTATACGTATTAAAAAAAAATCGATCAAATTAATTTTGTTTTTTTTAAAAATATTGCCTCATTACAATCAAAATCATTGAAAAAATCAAAATCTTTAGTATTCACAATGTATTATAAAATTCAAATAGTATAAAATTTTGATTACTCTAGATCTAACATAATTTTCATATAAGTAATATATTTAGTACCTGAGGGCTATGATAAGAAATAGTATTTTGCTGTTTAATGTCATATGAGGGTACTTGTGTCAATTTATGAGAAGATATTTTTTGCGAATAACTAAATTAATTAGAAAAAGGTAGCTCTATCTATCTTTTTTTTTTCCCACTTCTTTCTAATTAAACCCCTCATAAAATTTTAAAAATTTTTTTTACACACCTCTTAAATTTCTATTAAGTACAAAAATACCTATTGATAATTTTTTAAAAAAAAAATTCACACCATCTTAATAATTTACTATCCATTAGTTTTACGAATCCATTTTTTTTTTTTATCTTGTTCAATATTTATATCGTATTACTTCCTAGTTTATTGAAAAAGAAATTGTATATGAATTATCCTTTGAAGAAAAACTATATCCGATTAATAAATCATATATATGATTTATCCTTAAAAAGAAAACTGTAAGATTAAGAAATTATATATTCTTTAAATAAATTATCTTTAAGAAAAAGCATATATATGATTTTAAAAAAGCATCTACGAATGAAGTTTAAAAAAAAAAAAATCTATCTCTTAGACTGCTATTTTTTTTTAACTGGATAGTAAAAGACTTCATTAAAATTACAAGAGATAATAAGACTAAAAACAGTCCATCCATAGATAAGCACAAATAAGAAAAATGAGAAGAAGAAAAAAAAAAAAGAAAAAAAATAAATTTTGATAATATTAAATTAAAAAACATTACCTCATTATACTCAAAATTATTGGTAGAATCAAAATCTCTGATATTCACAATTTTATCATAAAAATCAAATAGTATAAATTATTGATTTTTTCGAATCTAGTATAATTTCATATGAGTGATATATTTAATATGTAAGGGGTATGCTAAGAAATAGAGTTTTATTATTTAATGCTATATAAGGGTACTTATGTCAATTCATAAGAGAATATTTTTGTGAATAACTAATTAACTAGAAAAGGATGGGAAGAGAAAAAATTGGGGTAGCAATAGAGCCACACATTAGAAAAAAGGTATGGAGAGAAAAAATAAGGATAGCAATAAAGCTATCCATTAAATAATTCACCTTCTTTCTTAAGATTATCAAATCCTTCTTTTAAATTTTCCTTTGGGTGATTATATTTGCAATTCCGAGACTAAATTAAAAGCACCTTTTTATCTTTATCTATCAAGAGACAAAAAGACCAAATAATCTCATAACTTATAAAGGCAATGAAATCCACTATTTAAGAACCCTCAATAATCATGTATATACTCAAAATTGGAAAACAAAATACCTAATTTCTTTTTAAATTGCTACAGATAATTTTGCTCCCATGTAAAATAAATGCCTAATGAATTTGTTCTAAATATTTTGCAATGGTATTTTGCAATGTTGTTTATTAATGACTTACTTTGTGAATTGTCATCTTTACTTTTGAAAGACGTGAATTCTCATCTTAAATAAATAACTTTAGTTTTTTTTTTTTTAAATTTTTCTATGGCTTATTCTTCCTAGCAGTTTAATCTCTCTTTTCACTTCTATAGACACAGGAATATCAGTCTTAATCTAATGTAAATGAACTCAAATAAAAAATAATAATAACATAAAAACAAGCATAGGAAAAGCTACGAACTTTGAACATGGAAGCAAACATCAACAATAAGGAAGAAACTAAAATAGGGAGAAATAGAGACAAGTGAAAAAGGGTATGAGAAAAAGGAATAAGAACAGAAGAAGAGGTAAATATATGTGAAAAATGTTTGAGACAATGGAAACCACATGAGTAGGAAGGGTGCTACAAAATTAGGGATTGAGAATACTAAAATTTGAGTGTGGTATAAGTTAAGATTGGATATTGTCCTATTTAGTCATTTTATTAGTTGAATGGGTGCTTTTATGCTAATTAAGAGTGTGAATTTTGTCACACTTTAGTTTATAAACAAATGCACTAGTAAATCACATTTTAGTCAAAATTAAATAATAAAATGCAAAAATACCATTTGTCAAAACCTAAATCAAAACCGTAAAATTTAAATGAAAATTAGTGAACCAAAAAAAAAAAAAAAAAACTAAGGAATATATATGTATATAATATAAGGTTTTTTTTGTTTTCATTTTCAGTTTTTTTCATTCATATTCTTCCAACACTAGTGGGGCCACATCTTTGTACATATTATTTTATATTCCCCAAATAAAGTGTACCCCACCCCTATATATAATATATATTTACAATGTTTTTAATTTTATTCAGTTTCATCCTAAATCCTCTTTCTAATAACAAAATTGAACCACACTCCTGCCTAACAAGCAATGGGCTTATAGCCTTATAGTACCTTAATTCCCGTCCCATTTTCTACTACTTACGAGGTTTAGCATTTCCATATTGAGATTGACTAATACTCTAAAGGATGTCAAATAAAGAATAAAGAAAGCTAAGTGATCGAAGCTATAATCTATTAGTAATCACAATTTCTCCCAAATATGTAAGGTCCAAAATTCAAATCCCACTTCCCCAAGTCAAAAGGAAAAATATTAAAGAAAGCTAAAAGTGAAGAAACAAGGTTTATGAATATGCATATACTCATATACCTTATTACATATCTTGATTGCTGAAATCGCAGATTCTATTCAACATTTCCTTAGCATTATCACAAGTGTTGCTGAAACTGCAGATTCTATTTAATATCTCCTTAGGATTATCACTAGTGGGATTGAGCAAATGAAAGCCATGACCTTCCCCCTTGGCCCTCCATTACATAGACCCTTCCTGCTTACTCGTCTTCAACACTTTACTATAAAACCACTCTTGATCCCTCAACGGATATTCTTAGCCATGCAAACCAGCACTTCCCCACAATTGGATCCTTATACGGGTTTATAAGTGGGTCATCGGATCCAAGCTCCAATGATGGGTGCACAAGGAGCCCTATCTTTTCAGGCCGCAATTTTCCTTGGTTGACGGAAGCTTTAAAAGCCTCCACCCCAATCAGGTATTTTTCCAAGAAATACGGTTGAACTAAGACAACACCTCTGAGATTGACGCTGGACAGTCCCTTGAGACCAGCCGGGAGTGCCATGTGGTGGGCGATATTGGCGTCGGTACTGTCTCCAATGACGAAACTCGCCTAAAGTCTGCTCGGGAATCAAGTCGCTCATCTGGGCCATTCCCATCGAAATGTGTGACTGCCCATTTAAGGGTGGCCCATGAATCGTCATATGCGGCTGGAATTGGTTGATCTGGGGCTAAACAGTAATCATCAACAGAGAAAATAATAACGTTTTCTTGGTCGTATGGGCAGTTGAGATAGGCAGAAAGTGGCGGTTGGAAAGTAGAAGTCGTTGCCGTGTAGGGGTGTGAATTGGGGCTTTTGTTTTTCGGTCAGTTTTGGCCATAAGTGATTTTTTATAATGTAAAATGAAACCGACCGTTAAAATTGATGACACACCGAAATCGAACTTTCAATTTTCTGTTAGTTTCAGTCAGTTTTGATTTTTTCAGTTTGATATAGGAAAAAAATAGATTTTTGTTTATTAACTAATAAATAAAATAGGTAATTAAATGTCAACATTAATATCACGTGGCATAGTTGTTATGGCGCACGCCTATAGTAATTAAGAGTACATGGCTTAGTGTTTACATGGCGTGCTTCTGGTGCGTTTTTAGCCAAAACTGGATTTTCACTTATTAACTAATAAATAAAATAAATAATCAAATATTAACATAATGACTCAATGAGCACCTGGCTTAGTGGTTATAGGGCATGCTTCTACTGTGTTTTCAGTTTGTCATTGAAGGGTTTGAATCTCAGCGTCATCAATTGAAAATAAAAGCCATAATCTCAGCGTCATCAATTGAAAATAAAAGCCACATTTTTAAAAAACTGAGTGAGGCCATGAAATTCGAAACTTTGACCTCAGAATAGATGCTAACAACGCAGACCACTCGGCCTAGATGTTTCTTAATGTTTGAAAATGCCTCAATTAAAATATAACTCAATCTTATTCGGTTTAATCAAACCGTAATTTTCCAAAATTAAAACTGACCGAAATTTTAAATGAACCAAAATCAAAACTGACCAAATATTTTAGTCATGACATGGCACCGAAAATTCGATTTATTTTTTTGATCGATAGAATGGTTGATTTCAGTCCGTCGAATTTTTCTTAGATGCCTACTGTCATGGAAGTAAACGACTAGAGAGAGCTTTCAAGTCGGGTCTGTGATATCAACTTTCTGATGTAAACCCGAGCATATATGCCGATTTCTGGGGGATATAATGATGTCATTTGATTCAACTTTAGTTACAAGATCAATAGATGTGGGGGATGATAATATTGAGATATTTATCCTACAAAGCATATTTCATAAATTACCCTTTTAAGTAACAACTTTTTTTATATGCATTTTATGATATTTGCTATATTAAACTATCTTAGTAGAATAATTTATTTATCTGAAAAAAAAATGATTTTATTAGAGTATAAAGAAACAAATATAATTAAGTGTATTAATTATGAGGATACTTTTTTTTTATCTAAGTATAAATTAATTTGTTCACAATCTATAAATATTTATAGATGAAATATTTTATTTAATATAAATTGTAGTTTTTATCTATCTCAATATGAATGATTATATCAATTCACTGAAGTGTCTGACTTCTGATAGAAACAGTAGTGCAACATAAATGAGTTATGTATATTGAACTGACCAGATAATATAAAATTGGAGTTTAAATACAGTTTTTTAATTCTATATATTATTACTTACTAGCTCTTAGCATGTAGATCTTAATCCTTAAAAATTTGACTAGAATTGCTTTCATGAGTTGCAACCTTTTGACTTGTTAAAAGACTTGAATCTATTCTAAGCGAGGTGAACTTTGGTATCTTGAAGATTATGATTTATAAATTAACAGGAACACTAAATAGTTGTGTCACGACCCAAAATCCAAGGCCGTGGTTTTTAGTAATTTTATGTTGAAACAGTAGTAAATAATGATTTTTTTTAAAATTCCAGAAAAAAAAATCGAGTACTTATAATTTAAATTTTCAGTCCTCAAGGTAAGCAAATTTCAAAATTTAGGAACTTTTCAACAGTATTAATTTCTTAAGAAAATCCTTTATTTTTACATATCCTTCGAGAAAATATTTTACTTAATATTTATATGAAATTCTAATTAATAATTTACAACATTTGAAAATTCATAAACTTTAGTAAAATGAGTCAATTCAAAACCTTAGGACCATAGTTCAAATAATTTACATAAAATCATTTATATTTTTAAGTACTCAATTTAATAGCAAAATCTTCCTCATACATCCACATAGTAAATATGCTCCAATTGGCTAAATAAAATTGACATAGAAAAGAAAGAGGATATGGAATAAGGACCAACCAGTGAAGAGGACTGGAACTACAAGCATATGCCAGACATACTTGCCAAGCCACACGAATATCTATCACTGGATAATTCGACACCTGAAAGGGAAAGGAAGTAGGGGGGGTGAGCACGTGAATGCTCAGTAGAAAACTCAATTACCTTTTTGGGAAAAACCTTTTTGATAATTCTCAGTATAACTGCATGGTTAGTAATTCTGGAAAACATTTTATTAAATATTGAGCATTCAAAACATATACAAAAAGTATTTATAGAAAATCATGCTCAAACCAAAACCAGGTATCCAGATTAAAACAGATATAAAAAAATCATAATAAAACAAGCATAGTGCACATCACATAAATCAACACATCACATGAGCTCTCATCCTCTCATCACAACCAGAGCAACTCATACTACATATATTGAGTGCTCTCTGCCTGACATCTATCTCTGAAAACCGGAGGAACACACAAGTGTCTAATCCTACTGAACCGGAGGGGCACCGTATGCCTACACCTACCGAGTGGAGATAGTCAGAAAACAAACCCCGCGCGGGTTTACGGGCTCTCACCGAAGGCGGGTGTACTAGTCCGCCTGCTACAACACTGCGATGCCTAAGATGACTCTCATGCGTGATCCTATGGAATGTGCAATACGTATAATTTCAAACAACCATGCAGTGGTTTAATATTCTAGACGTACTCTGGTTTTCAATTAAGAATCCATTTTGTACTTAAAATCCAAAGGTCCAATTCCAATGATTTTATCAAATCCCAAGTATAAAACTTGTACAAAATCATATATAAAATATCCAGAGCAGTCTACAATATTTTACAAATCCACAATTCACTAAAATATTTATTCAAACCATTTAATTCAATAAAATCACAAAATTTCACATTTCACAATAAATCCCAATTATTATGAAAAATAATTGAAAACAAGGTAATTGAATCCCCTACCTCAAATTAGCAGTAAAACCAAGCTATCGGTGTTGGAAAAGTCCCCAGTTGCTCGAACGGTCGATTTTGGATCCGTTACGCTCGCTTGAAAAAGTTGACTTTTCAAACGGAACCTCGGATTGAAAAACGGAGGTCACCACTGAATTCAGAACACCCAAAAACGTAGGGTTAGACACTAAGTTTGTCGAAAACGGGTCCCGATGCGGGACCGGCCCGTGGCACGCAAAACGGTGCGTTTCACGAGCTTTTTCTCGATTTTTGTGCCACTTCCAAAAATAGTGATATTTTATATTAATTTTTTATCTCCCGACCTCACTGAGTCCAACTTCGAAATCGGAATTCAGTTTCGAGGTCTCTAGCTCTCAATGGGCCCAATAATCCGAATTTACAAAAATATCACTTTTGGAAAATATTTAGAAAAATACCACATTTCTTGTTTTCGAAAATTAACGCTCTTCCCGTTACTGTTTTTGCACTTCAACACTAAAAGATTTATTGTTTCAATCTCCTCTATCACATGGTACCATTCTCCCGGAAAAATAAGCTAGATTTCAAATATTTACAGAAATACCACTATATTAAAATAACCTTAAACTGCTACAGTAACAAGGTTCTCACCGGAGCCGAGTTAGGCGACGAGAGTGATCGGAAATGAAAGCTGGAGTCGAGACGAGTCCAATGGCACCAAAATCAAGTCGATCGGACGTCGGAGGAAGAAACGGCAGGCATTTTTCCGAAAAGGTGGCGTTGACTTCGGACCGAGATTTCTCCGGCCACCGGCGACGAAACGGCGCGGTGCTGGTCGGCGTGTGGTCGTCAGCTTCGGCTGGACACGGTGGTCAGGCGCGTCTGGCCGGAGGGGCTGCGGTGGAGCGTCATCGAGCTTCGGCAGGAGCTTGGTTTGTGAGGAAAAATTTAGAGAGAGAAAGGGAGGGCTTCACGTGAAGAAGAAAGAGAAGTTGGGGGTTTATAATGTAATTTCAGAAACTGTTTATAGTGGGACACGTGTCGAGATCTGAGTGGACCGAATAACTTTCTTAAATTATGCTTTGGCCACAAATTTTAAAAAGATTCTTTCACTTTAGTCCTTCCTTATTTATTTTTAGGTCCCTAAATTTAATTTCTTTTTCACTTTTGCCCCAACGTATCTAGACTTGATCTTGTCTAGATTCATCCCAACTAAATTATTTCAGATTTTTATTTAATTAAATCCGAAAAAATTGAAATTACCAAAATACCCTTAGTCAAAATTACTTAAATAACCTTATACTTTTTGGGATTTTACAGTTGAGTCTATACTTTAATGCCATTTTAAGGTCTTTCAAAATTATTGGAATAATAAAATCTAAGATCGTAGTATTCACTTTATGAATGGTTGATAATTTTATCTAATGACCATTATGAGTAAAATTATCAATAATATTATTCCTTCATAGAAAGATAATAACTTAAAATTAAATATGTGTTAGAAAAGTATTACAGTAATTATACTTATTCAATCACAATATTATATAGGAATTTCATATGTGGTATAGAATATGCTTGAAGGATCATTTATTTAAGACTAGTTGATTAAATCTCTATAAAAAGTATAATACTTAACCTAAGAATGCAATATTAGGCCTTTAGCAGAGTGACCTTTTTACTAATAGTAATTAGATAAATACTATAATAATAGTTATTATGATATTTATCACACTATTAGAGTTTAGGTTATTTGGGTCCATTAGGTTCATTGTCTAGCTCAATAAAGCTCATTAATTAGTTGGTAGTATTTGTGTTATTAGTTTAATAAAAGTATGTAAAATAAAGATTCTACATAGAAGTTGGTATTTTTATAAAGATATAAGAAGAGCTGTGTAATCTTATAAAAAATACATATAAAGTCCAAATTAAAGAACAAGCCCAATCTTAATTGGACTAGGGTTATCAATTTAAGCCTTATATATATATAAGATATATTTAAGAGAAAATTACATATTTATTATAGTAGTACACATGAAATAGAGAGATAGATAGGAGATGAGAATTCGGCCATAATCAACCTAGGAAAAAGAAAAGAGTTTTCTTGAGTATCTCACATTCTCATATCAAATGATTGTAATCTAGAAAATCAAGAAGGTGTTCTTGATTGTTCTCCAATTAAAGGATTCAACTTGGTGTTCATTCACTTCATCATCTAAGAGCTAGAGAATAGACAAGAAGATCTAGGATTGGAGGTCTAATCATCGTCTACAAGAAGATCAAAGAGGACTATGCATCAAGATGTAAACACAAGATCTTTATTCTCTTGGATTTTGCATCTAGATTTAATTTATGATATATAATTATCTTGTTGATATATGTTGTGCATTAGTTATGAAAAGTGTATTTTCATGTAAAAAATTTATAACCATTTCTGCTAATTTTTCTGCTACGCATATGATGAGATTGTGATGTTCCAATGAATGTATGCATATCTAGTATTAGTAGTTTCCATCGGATGGAGGTTCTTATGAGAGAGTCCACTCAACTCTCTTAGTAAACTTTGATGAAAGGAGATATATTATGGTAGGGGTGTTCATCCAATCCAAATAGCTTTTTTTTAGCATATTATATCCGATCCGTACTAAGTATCGAATTCCAAAATCATATCCAATCCAATCCACATAAAATGGTTCAACCAATCTAATCTACTAATATATGTATTAGATTGGTTATTTTGGCCTGATTAATAAATCTTTACAATTGGGATTTAATGTTTATTTTGTTTTGGATTATTTTTTTTGTAGCACAAATTAGGGCCATTGTATGTCAAAAAGTAATAACCATATGGTTGGTTGTATGATAAAATTTTATACCTTAAATTACAACCAATAGAAAATTTTACAACATATACAAATTATAAAAAATGTATAAATCATATATAGATAAATCTATATAATTTTTTAAGTTTTATAATTTAAGTGTGGATATGATTAGATCAGTAACTTTCAAAGTAAAAAATATATCTAATCCATAGAAGTACAGATTTCAAAAATTCAACTTAATCGAATCCACACATGTACAAACATTCACACTTTACGAATTAGATTGAATTGGATTATATGGATTCTGAACATCTCTATATCATGGGCTAGTTTATTTTCTGTTCGCTTGAAATTTGAGGCTGAGACCTAAGAATGATTTAAATTTTAAACTTTATAACTTCGAGTTGTATATCTTTTTGTTATATAAATTGTAATACATATGAAACCAGAGACAATATACAGGAGATTAATTCATTGAATATGTGCACATTTATCGCAAGCAATTTTTAATTAAAATAGCATTGGTTGTTTTGTTTTTCATAGTATAAAGATTGACTTCCTTGGCCTAAGTGGAGGATGGAAAAATAGTGTGTCCCATAATTGTGTCCCCTTGTTTTGTATGTGGTGACGGAGTTTTTGCCAATATAATCAGATTTCAAGAGCGAATCAGATTAAATTACGTAGTAAAAGATGGCAAATTTATTGTGGTTTGGCCTCAAAAATGTGACTTAAATATACTTTTGTTTATTATGGAGAGTGTCTGTAAAGCTATAGTCTTAATTCAGTAAATCAACATGATTATAAACCTGTGAAGATGGTAACTGAGTACTCTTATTTGTAAGAAAAGAGTTTCAGTTATTTACAATTATAGATATTTATCTCTAAATATTAAGATAAATATAAATATTTCTTAACTATCTAAATTTGAATGAAATATCTTTCAATAAATAATAATCATCCAAATCTCAATTGAATCATCCGTCTTCTTCTAGAATGATCCATTGTACTTGCGCACATTTATTTGGAATGTTAGCATACTGGAAATTCTCCTCGCTAGTTTATGTACGACTGCGAGCAATGAGCTCGCTAGTTATTCTCTAGCAGAAATGTTCTCATAAATCTGGTGACTAATTTGTAAGCAAATGGTAATAAGTCGCGAGCAACGACTAGAATTTCTCTAGCTCAGCATTTGCATGCACTTTATACCTTGCTCGCACTCTTTTTATAAAGAGCATTTTGTGCATTCAACAGTATACATCTTTCTCACGTAATTTTTGTCACCATATTGCCATTAAAAGATGGGAAGTTTCTTGCAATAATGGGCCATGGATGTAGCAACAATGCCAACAAAAGGAGAAAAAACGGGTAGCTAACAGTACTGCTTCTGTTATTATATGAAAATGCTATGTAATAAGAGAAAAGGAGATAGATAGGACTAGTTTGGCCCTAATTGACATTTTTAGGACTTGCAAGTTTTTTGGATATAGATATGTAACTTTTGTAGGACTTAATAGAGAAAGAAATAAATACATTCCAAAATTGTCATTCTTGCCATTTCTTTATTTTCTTTCATTTCTTCTCTTTCCAATGTGCCATTATAGTGTTCTTTCTCTCTACTTCTCTGTTATTTTTTGTCCAAATGAAAGCTTTAAAAAACCAGGAAAAGATCGAAGCTTATTCATTAGATATTAGGGAGCTTTGGAGCTTTTGAGGGTAAGGTAAATTATGTGTTTTATTTAATAAAAACTTTGATATATGTTTTTAATGACTGATCAATATTTTAAAGGAAGTCTGTAATAGCGATATGGAAATCATTGTGTTGAAATATTCATATTTTTTTGCTGAACTATTCATCTTCTTCGTAATTTTAATCTAAAGGTCGCAGGTCAAGTAGTCCTTGACTACGTGGTCAAGCAGTTCATGACCTCAAAGCAAGAACTACTTGACCTGGGATCAAGAACTGCTTGGCATGGGGTCAAGGACTACCTATTTGGCCCCATCACTTAATAGTTAAGTAGTACTTGATCTGAGGTCAAGAACCACATGACCTAGAGCAAGAACTACTTGACCTGAAACAGTAGGCAATAAAAGTATAAATGGTGATCGATTTAGATGAGGCAACTTTCCCGTCCTTCTTTGCCAATGAGGACTTAGATAGGCTCTTTTTCTTCGGCAATGGGGATTTAAATAGCAACTTTCTGGTCCTTCCCGTCAACGTCGTGGCTAAAGATTTTGCTGACTCTTTTTTATCTTTAGCTGAACTGGGTTTTGCCATTCTGGGATTTTCTGTGCTCCTTTAAGTGAAAAAAATCAATCAAAGCGCTTCAATATTGATTTGGGTGAATAATGTTTGAGTTTAAGGGCAGTTTTTATAGTCTGACATAAAGAACTTTACATATTTAATGACAAATAAAACACAGTCCCGGTTGAAAAATGAAAAAAAACAGACGTTAAGTTAAATCAACCGAAAAAACTGGTCAAGTAAAGAATAGGTTAAGTTTTACTTGACCCCCAGTTAGATAAATGATTAATGACTTCGTGTAATTAAAAATTTGACAACGAGATTAAGAAGTACTTGACCTTTTCTCAGGTCAATTTCCTCCTTTGCTGAGAACAAGTGATGAGAAATAGGTTTTATAGAGAAACATGTGGGATTGGGTCATGTTAATCAAGGTTTATGTCAACTTTTCTATGGTGTTAGCTGAGGGTTTGGTCAGTGTATTTAAATTTTTTAACTCGTGTGGCCCCAATTTTTGATACTACAAAACTTATGATTGAAGCTTGTCCTAAAATTGTCTAAAAAAAGTGAAGAGAGTCCTATCCATATCTGTCTCATGTAATAATTGTCATAGTTTGATTCGAGTAACAAGCACTGAAACACCAAATATGAGAAGTGGTATCTCCATCCAAGTACTAACCAATTAAGAGAAGTGGTGTCTCCATCCAAGTACTAAATCTGAGACAAGTGATCTCTCTGTTCTAGTGGTAGGAAGAGAGCACGTCAAGAACTTTATTCATGCAATAAATGAATCACGTTCTTTTTATCTTGTGCCTTTTCCTTTATTTCCAATACAGATAACAATTTGTTTTGTGGACAAATTAATAAAATATGTTACGTACTGTTATGTGATTTTAAATCCATATTAGTAAACAGCGAAAAAGGAAGGTGACTTTGATCTCAAAGTCGCATATGTCCTCATTTGATTATGCGACTACTTCTGGATGACAAAATGCGATCAACACGAAAAGGGAAAGCTTAAAATATAGGCAGAGATAAGGAAACAAGCTTCTTAATAGAGATCGAGTAATTTCCTTATTTGGTTCAAGGGATGTTACCCGATCGTGTTTTACCATAATTGTATTATTCTGGTTACACACTTACCCGTTTATATAATTAGGTAACTTTAAGTCTTCCTCATCTATATAAAGGAGGCTTAATCTCATTGTAAGGGACGGGAAAAAAAGAACTAGAAGACACAATCTTCACGAAACACTTTCATTCTGTAATTTTCTTTACTCTCAGCTCTCATCCTGAGACCGAGAAACTCTTGTAATTCTCCAGAAAAATAGTGAAGAACAGTGGATGTAGGCTTATCTTTTTTGGGACTGAACCACTATAAAATTCATGTCTCCTTATTTGCTTATACTTCATTAATCTTTTTTCACACACAAGCCACATCTCGCAATTCCCTATATTCATTGTTGACAAAACCTCCGTCAACAATTGGCGCTAGAAGGAGGGCTATTCCAGCAAAGTAGTTTGTCATTCTTGCTGCTTCAACAATGGCGAACACCAGAAACACTACCAGAAACGCTGGATTTAGCCAAAACCAATCTCAAAACGCTACTGCAGCACAGGCCGATCCTTCTCAGGGTCAACCTGCTGAGACAGCACCAGAAAACATCAATCAAAGACAAGATCGAATGGAGGACGCACTTACAAACCTTCAACAAATCACCAGCCAAATCAATGATTCTCTGCGACGTCTCGCTGAAGGGCAGATGGTCACTCCGCCACAGCAGGAACGTCCCAGAAATCACCCTGCTCGACAACCGGAGAAAGGAATCCAAATCCGGGAGGAAGGAACTCGCGATCAATCTAGAGCCCAACAAAGACGTCAAGCGGATCGCACTTCTAAAGGAAAAGGCAAGGTCGCAGACTTACCACAAGGATCTGGCACTGGAAGTTCAAGCACTGATCGAAATCGGGGACAACCTTCCAGGAGAGTAAACGTCAATCGGGATCAAAGCAACGAGCAGAATCGTCAATCGAGGAGCGTCTTCGAGAGGATCAGCAGAGAACCCAGGCAGGATCCGGCAGACCTGCGACAACACTTAGAACAGCGACGTAGTCGAGAACAATCCACGTCGCATCATGAAAACCAAAGCCGATCTCGTCGCACAATTACAATCGAATCCACACAAAAGACGCTGCAGACCCAACATGGCCAACCTGCGGCTATTCAACGTGATAACAATCAGAGACCACCCCTGCCACTAACTAACGCCCTTCCTCATAACATTGACGTTCACAATCTGAGGATCGCGTTAGAAATAATGGCTGGCTGGGATGATGAACTCATGGATGGATGTCGTCAGTCGCCATTCAACGAGGAAGTTCGAGCAGCAGCTCTTCCTGCTGGATTTAAACTTCCCACCATAAACATGTTTGATGGGAAAACTGATCCACAGAATCATATGGATCACTTCAACGATCTAATGGAGCTCCATCGAATTGACGATCTTGCAAGATGTAGATGCTTCGCTGTAACTCTCTCGGGAGCAGCAAAAAAGTGGTTCCGAGGGCTACAGCCGGGCTCAATCTCTTCCTGGCAACAACTTCAAACTGCGTTTTTGAGGCAGTTTCAGGCTGCTAAAAGTTTCAATGTTCCGTTAATCAGCCTATCAAGCATCCGCCAAGGTCCAGAGGAGACCCTGCGGTCTTATCTCAATCGTTTCACCTCTGAGCTAGCGAAAGTCAACAATCTGCCTGAAGGAGGAGTTTTAACTCTACTAATGGCAGGAGTGCGAGCTGAAACGAAACTATGGGAAGAATTGCTCGAACGGGAGTGCAAAACACTCGAAGATTTTTATCGACGAGTTGGCCGACATCTACGAGTAGAATCTTCACGAGAGAATCTTCGCAAGACGAAGGGAGGAGCGAAGGATTCAACTAAAGATGCGACCACGACTAGCAGCAACAATAATAAAAAGAATAAGAGGAAAAGCGAGCAATCAACTGAAAGGCAGCCTGAATCGAAGAAACAAGAAGTTCCCAGAGCTCCCATGAGATTTAACAACTATACTGAGCTGAATGCACCCATAGATCACATTTATGCGGTCACAAATCAACAAGAACGATATCGTCAACCGGAACCGATTAAACGGGACAGAGTGAAACGTGACCCTAACAAGTTTTGTCATTACCACAACGATATTGGACATGATACCAATAACTGCTACGCCCTAAAAGATGAGATCGAGAGGTTGATTAAAGAAGGACGACTAAGGCAGTACACTCTGCAAAACAACGAAAGAAGAGAAGAAAACTAGCAGCGACCTCCTGAAGTACAACGGGAAGTGCGAACTATTTTCGGAGGGCCGCACGTTGGTGGAGATTCGAAGAGGGCGCAAGATAGGTATGCAAGAGAAGCTCGACAACAGCCGCTGACCAATGTCATGCATTTAGAGCAGCGACCACAAAAGCTTCAGCGAGTACCTGATATGGATATTACTTTCACAGAACAGGATGCAAGGGAAGTCCATTACCCGCATAATGACGCTCTAGTCATTAAGATCAATTGTGGAAGCACTCAGCTATGGCGAGTATTAGTCGACAATGGAAGTGCTGTGGATATCTTGTACTATGACGCCTTCAAGAAAATGGGGTTGAGTGATGGTGATTTGAAACCCACTGTCACTCCACTCTATGGATTTACTGGAGATAGTATAATGCCTAGGGGCATGATTGAGCTAATGGTTAATGTCGGAACTTACCCCCGAGTTTCGACAGTAATGACTCAATTCTTGGTTGTAGATTGCCCCTCTGCATTTAATGCTGTGTTAGGAAGGCCGACCCTCAGGGAACTTCGAGCTGTCACTTCTGTTTATCATCTCGCCATGAAGTTCCCAACGCAGCATGGAGTAGGAGAGGTGCGAGGTAATCAATATGATGCACGTACTTGCTACAATAATTCACTAAAACTCGCATCAAGAGATACAATACCTCGCACAATGATGGTCGAATTACAAGGGGAAACGTTGAATAAAGTATCAATCGAAGACTTCGATCCTCGAGAAATCGATGACGAAATCAAAACTGGACCCGTTGAAGACTTGCAAGAACTGTCAATCAATGAATCTTCGAAAACCATCAAAATTGGAGTAAAGCTTCAAGAGCCTGTACGTGCTGAAATTATCGCTTTTCTACGATCGAATCTCGATATTTTCGCATGACAACACTCGGATATGGTGGGGATTGATCCGAGTGTAATGTGCCATCGCCTCAACATCGATACGACAAAAAGACCAATCCGACAAAAAAGAAGAGCGATGGATCCAGAACACTACGTCGCATTAAAAGAAGAGGTAGACAAGCTGCTCGAAATCGGATTTATCAGGGAATCTTTTTATCCAAACTGGCTCGCAAACCCAGTTTTGGTAAAGAAACCCAACGGAAAATGAAGGACTTGTATCGACTTCACTGATCTTAACAAGGCCTGCCCGAAGGATAGCTTTCCACTCCCGAGAATTGATCAGCTTGTGGATGCGACATCAGGGCACGAACTTCTAAGCTTTATGGACGCATATTCTGGGTATAACCAGATCCCCATGTACGAACTAGATGAGGAGCATACTTCGTTCATCACTGATCGAGGATTGTACTGTTACAAAAAGATGCCCTTCGGATTAATCAACGCGGGAGCTACTTACCAGCGACTTGTCAATATGATGTTTTCGAAACAAATTGGCAAAAAACAATAGAGGTGTACGTCAATGATATGCTGGTAAAGTCAAAGAAAGCTGAAGATCACATCGCACATCTCGATGAAATGTTCAAAATTCTTCGAGAATACCAGATAAAATTGAATCCCCAGAAATGTGCGTTTGGAGTGGGATCCGGGAAATTTCTGGGATTCATGGTCAATCAGCGAGGAATCGAAACTAATCCACAGAAGATACAGACGTTAATCGATATGCAGTCACCTCGCAAACCAAAGGATGTGCAGAGCCTGGCGGGGAGGGTGGCCGCACTGAGTCGTTTCGTATCAAGATCGACTGACAAATGCCAACCATTCTTCGAAGTGCTGAAAGGATCAAAGAAGTTCGAGTGGACCGAGAAGTGCGAGCAGGCGTTCCAAGAATTGAAGAAACACTTGGGTTCTCCTCCACTCTTGTCGAAGCCAAAATCTGGGGAGAAACTATATTTATATCTCGCTGTTTCCAAATATGCGACAAGCGCAGCATTAATTCGAGAAGAAGAAAATATACAGCGACCTGTCTATTATGTGAGCAAAAGGCTATTAGACGCCGAGACAAGATACCCAGAGATGGAGAAGTTGGCACTAGCCCTAGTTATCGCATCAAGAAAGCTTCGACCTTACTTTCACGCCCATACAATCGAAGTTTTTACAAACTTCCCATTAAAACAAGTCTTGCAAAAACCAGAAGCCTCTGGACGACTACTAAAGTGGGCAGTCGAGCTGAGCCAATTCGACATTAATTTTCGACCTCGCGTTGCGATCAAAGGCCAGGCTCTCGCAGATTTTATTGCGGAATTTACATATGACTTCAACCTTCCCGCCGAAACAATGGAAAAACCCACTTTAGACCCGTCAAAGCTGTGGAAACTATACGTCGATGGATCTTCAAATGAAAGTGGAGCCGGTGCGGGCTTAATGTTAATCAGTCCCGAAGGTCATAGTATTCATTGTGCACTACGATTTGGATTTCCAGCGTCGAATAATGAAGCAGAGTATGAAGCATTAATTGCTGGGCTCAAACTCGCACAAGAGATGAAGGTTGAAATGATAGAAGCATACAGTGATTCCCAACTGGTAGTCTATCAAGTAATTGGCGATTATCAAGCAAGAGGAGGAAGGATGATGGCTTATCTACAAGAGGTACAACGACTTTTCTCAAAGTTTATGGCTTGTAGCGTTCAACTTCTTCCACGAGCTAAAAATACTCAAGCAGATGCTTTAGCCAAGCTTGCTTCGACAAAGGACGCCGAATTATTGAAAATTGTACCTGTAGAATTCCTTGCAAAACCGAGCATTGAAGTAGAACCTCGAGTGACCATGCCGGTTCGTTACAAACCTTCATGGATAGATCCCATAATGAAGTATTTGCAAGATGGTGAACTTCCTGAAAATAAAGATGACGCAAAGCGACTCCGGATGAAGGCAGTTCGCTATATTTTGTATGATGACAAACTTTATCGGAGGAGTTTTAGTTCGCCACTGTTGCTGTGTGTTGATGATGAAAAGGCGTACTACATTATGAAGGAAATTCATGAAGGGATATGCGGGAATCATTCTGGGGGGTAGGCACTTGCAAATAAAGCACTGAGGTAGGGTTACTTCTGGCCTACCATGAAGAAGGATACTATGGAGTTTGCCCAGAAATGCGACAAGTGCCAAAGATTCGCCACCATTCCTCGTATGCCTCCAGTCCCCTTAACATCGATGACTAGTCCTTGGCCATTTGCGGTTTGGGGAATAGATATCATTGGAACTCTCCCGTTGGCACGAGGTGGTTTAAAATATGCGGTGGTCGCAGTTGATTATTTCACCAAGTGGACGGAAGCGGAAGCTTTGAGTACTATTTTTGCGAAGAAGATGATAGATTTTGTTTATAAATCTATAATTTGTCGTTATGGCATTCCACACACAATAGTCTCTGATAATGGGAAACAGTTTGACTGCGATGAGTTTCGTAATTTTTGCGACAACTTGGGAATCAAAAAGAGTTTCTCTGCCGTTGTCCATCCACAAGCAAATGGGCAAGTTGAAGCTATCAATAAGATCCTCAAGCAAAACCTAAAGACAAAGTTAGAAGAACACAAGGGAGTCTGGCCGGAAGTACTTCCAGAAGTATTGTGGGCTTATCGCACCACCCAAAGAACTACTACTGGTGAAAGTCCATTCTCCTTAGCTTATGGCTACAAAGCTATGATCCCAGTTGAAGTTGGTGCAAGCTCCTTACAAAGATCAACTTACGAAAAAAATCAGAACGATGTTTTGATGAGAATCGAGCTCGATCTTTTGGAGGAAAGGCGCGAGCAATCTCAACTACGCGTCGCATCATACCAACAACGCACTGCTCAATATTATAATTCCAAAGTAAAAAACCGAGAATTCAAGCTAGGAGACCTTGTTCTTAGACAAGTTCTACCTAACACAAAAGAGCATGGTACTGGTGTTTTTGGTCCCTCTTGGGAAGGACCATACATTATTGACGCTGTCATTCGACCTGGGACTTACAAGCTTACTCGCACTGGAGGACAAAAGGTCGAGCACGCATGGAATTCCGAGTAACTTCGTCGATAATATCAATGAATCTTCATGTATCTTCATTTTATGAATGTTACCAGAATTCAATAAAATTTCTTTGTTTGATCTTCATGGTGATCTGGTGATTTTTTGCGCGTCTATTATAGTTTTATGACAGTCCTCGCACACCATAAAACTCGGGGGGCAGTAGGATTAGATCGTCATCTCCTACTCGCTTCCTAAGGAACTATGCAAAACGTTTATTTAGAGGGGTTAGAATTTTGGATTGCCGTTCTAACATTCTAAAATTTCTTAAAATCCTAGGATTTTCTCCTCGCTTCATGCCATAGCATATCGTATTACGCAATTTCCCTCTCCGAACAGAAAGTAACTAAACATAAAGTTCATTGTTCAACGTGATATATTGCTATAAACTCTTTTAACATGGAACTGTTGAAAAATAGTAGAGTTTGCACCACTCAATTGTTATTTTTCATAAGTGACCTAACCCATCCTACTACTTAAATCCCGGTTTAAGTTAATTGGATTCGAATCGCAATAGCGTACCGATCAATCACTGTGATTGACTACTTGGTTAAATTATGCACGATTATATTATTATGTGATGACTTTTGTTTATTTTGCAGGAAATCAGTTCGTCGAATTTATCTTCAAGAAAATCGTCAATCGAAAGAAAAATAAATCGCATTTATGCGTAAAAAGTATTTATACAATAAAACGGGACATGCCCGCATTTATCTTTGAAATTACAAAAAAAAAAAAAAAGAGGCAACAAAGGAAAGTTCCGCCTACAACGCGGAGGGGCTCGCTCCAGCCCTCGCTTCCTTCTCCCCAGCCTCGGCATCCTTCCAGCTTTGAACNGTACCGATCAATCACTGTGATTGACTACTTGGTTAAATTATGCACGATTATATTATTATGCGATGACTTTTGTTTATTTTGCAGGAAATCAGTTCGTCGAATTTATCTTCAAGAAAATCGTCAATCGAAAGAAAAATAAATCGCATTTATGCGTAAAAAGTATTTATACAATAAAACGGGATAAGCCCGCATTTGTCCTTGAATAAAAATAAATTATTACAAAACTACTATTGGGCAGAGGTACTCGTTCCTGTTGAGGTTGCATTCTTCACAGCCTCTGCCTCCTTTTCTGCCTCCCTCCAACTGTTGACAAGCTCGACGACGTCCTCGCCAAGAATGGAGAAATCGAACTCTGGGTGCTTGCAATAAATATTGTAGATGATCGTTGAAGAGGCAATGTCGCTGGCTTTCTCTTCGATCTCTTTAACTTCAGTAGCTCTGAAATCCTCTATTGCCTTGCGACCTGCTTCTTCGGTTGCCATCTTTAGAGCTTCCGGGTGTTCAGTGATCGTCTTCTCGAGATTCTTGACTTTTTCTTCGAGCTTGCCGATCTCGAGCTTCGCTTTCTCCAAATCCTCCTGCAGCTGTTTTTTCTCTAACTCGAAGGATGACTTCTCATCCTTGCGAGTTTTCTCCAAATTCTCGAGTGCTTGGGTCATTTCTCCGACCTTCTCGCCCTTTTCTATGCTCTCGAGAACTGGATCATACATGAGTACGGCAGCTGCAGCAGTCTGAGACAAACATATTTTTAGTGCGAAATAATCATCAGAAAAATCAGAAGAATAATGGAAGAAGCTTACATTGGCGAGCATACGCATTGCTGCGGTGAATGCGACCCTGGGAGACCTTCGCTTCATTTTCTCCCACGCTTCCTCAGATGTGAAGCGATCTATAAAGGCCGCACTCATGCCAGCCTTTTCCGGAAGCTGGCGGAGGTGGTTGAAGACCTCAGTAGTCTTGTCGACCTGGCTCGCGCCTGCCGATGAAGACGGCTCCACAAACGGCTCAGCCTGGCTCGCAGGATGAGGAGCTGGAGGAGTGGTCGAACTTGGAGGGGTGTCATCGAAGGCTACTTTCCTTTTCTTCGAAAAGTCCACCTTCTCTTTCCCTTTGGAGGGAGGAGTGCCTTCCGGGGTTTTGGATTTTGCGATAGACCCGAGGGTTGTCGGGGGAGCTCGCAGACCACTACCGATGGTCATATCTGCATGAACAAAATCAGTTAAAGTGCGAGGAAAATAGTGTGATGTAAGAAATTTTCGAAGAAAATTACCTTCTTGAGGTTGGGATGAAGAGGGAGGTTGAACTTCGGGCGAAGGGGCTTCAGGAGACGGTGGCTCGACAATAGGAGGAGCAGGTGCTTTTCTTTTCCTGGTCTTCGAGGATGAAGTACCTGCCTCCTTTTGCTTCCTCGCCTTCTTTGTTTTCTTCGAGCTCCTGGGCTTTGACGGGCGGTTGGCGGAGTAAGGGAGTGAAGCGCCTTTGGGGAACAGCCCGCAGTCAATCAAGTTCCTGGTTGTCCCGAGTTTTTTCCAATCGAACTCCTCGATTGGAAGGGCGTTAACCTTGTACACCCTCGAAAACTGTGCCTCGCTGAGACCTGGGCGCTCTTTATTTTCTACAAAGACAACGAAATGCGATAAGATATATATTTAAGTTGTTACGAATAACAAGAATGAGTTACGTTACCTACCAGGGTTTTGAAAAAACCCGTTATCAGCGTAATCGAAATGGAAAAATGGGTTCTTCCATTTTTCCATGTTGTTGCGAACTCCATGAATGGTCTTTATTGCCTGATTCGATCATTTGCTCGCATAGAAGAAGCCGAAGTCTGAAGAGTTCGACTTTACTTGGTAAAACCAGGCGAACTCTTCGGGTGTGGGAGATCCTAAGTTAAGCTTGTGGTATAATATATACAAACCTACCATGTACCTATAGGTGTTGGGGGTTAATTGGTAAGGGACGACNGAAGTTACCTTCTTGAGGTTGAGATGGTGGGGGAGGTTGAGCTTCGGGAGATGGAGCTTCTGGTGACGGTGGCTCGACGATAGGAGGAGCAGGTGCTTTTCTTTTCTTGGTCTTGGAGGACGATGTACCTGCCTCCTTTTGCTTCCTCGCCTTCTTTGTTTTCTTCGAGCTTCTGGGCTTTGACGGACGATTGGCAGAGTAGGGAAGTGATGCGCCCCTAGGGAACAGCCCGCAGTCAATTAGGTTCTTGGTCGTCCCGAGTTTTTTCCAATTAAACTCCTCGATTGGAAGGGCGTTAACCTTGTACACCCTTGAAAGTTGCGCCTCGTTGAGTCCAGGACGCTCTTTATTTTCTGTGAAAACAAGAAAATACGATCAGATATATATTTAAGTTGTTACGAATACGAGAATGAGTTACGTTACCTACCAGGATTTTGAAAAAACCCGTTATCAGCGTAATCAAAATGGAAAAATGGGTTCTTCCATTTTCCCATGTTGTTGCGAACTCCATGAATGGTCTTAATCGCCTGATTCGACCATTTGCTCGCATAGAAGAAGCCGAAGTCTGAGGGATTCGACTTCACTTGGTAGAACCAGGCGAATTCCTCAGGAGTGGGGGTTCCTAAGCTAAGTTTGTGGTATAGTATATACAAACCTACCATATATCTATAAGTGTTGGGGGTTAGTTGGTAAGGAACAACGCCGTAATAATCGACGATGGATTTTATGTATGGATGGAGTGGGAGATGGACGCCGCATCTGAGCACTGCCTCAGAGAAAGAGGCAGTGCCACGAGGAGGGGTGTGTGGTCGATTGAATTCTGTAGGAATGCGAAGAAGGGTATTGATGTTGTAGACACAGATGATCCTCTCGAGCTTATTCGTAGAGATGCTCGTCTGGATATTGGTACATGACCAATCTCCCTCCACATATTAAAGACCCTTCACATATTCGGGGGCATCCCTAATATGCTGAGGACATTGGTCTTGAGGGAGGTCGCCCATGCGAGGACTACTCTGTCTAGTTCCGGTTATTTCTACTTCCGGTCGCTCTACGTAGTCATCGAGGTCTATGGAGCTAGTCTTGGTGCTCGCAGAAGAGAATGACGACTCCCCTGAGAACGCATTCCCTTCCCTAATTTCTTCGCTACTAGACATCTGAAAAATGAACCAAGGAAAAATTTAATTTCCTATGCGAGCATCATCCTACAGGTAAAATCATATATTGATTTATGCTAACCTAAAATGCGACCTAGAAATAGGCGTATTGTTTACTTTTTTACAGATACCCTCGCTATGTGCGAACAGTTTACGGTAACTGGAGGGCTGTAAACCCTAGAATATCTACAAATTGTTCGACTGTCTCGAGAATCTTCTAAGCAATCTTAGGGTTTTGTCCGGAATGTTCGAGAAGTTCTTTAATTCGTCATTCGACCTATCAAGTCCCATATGGTTTGATTCTCGTCATCAACATTCCAGAACCTAGTTCCTATGAATTCGTCTATTAGTTCATCAAGATGACAAGTGTTCTGGGTTTTAAGTCTGTTGTTCATGCTTTTTATGACCTAAGTTTTAGGTTTTGAGATCATGAATCTGGTATTATAAAAATTGCAGAAGCATCGAAAAAAAATGTTCAAGACATTAAATAGGAAGAGATGAGAGAACCAACCTTGCTTTTTCGGAAAAGAAGGTTCTGGATGTTTTGCCGGTTCCTCCGAGATGAGAGTTGTTGAGGCGACTTATCAGAGGAAAAAAGGTTCTGCAACTCGCCGGAGAAGTGTTCGTCTTGGACTTTCGAAGGAAATGAAGAAGAGAGAGGAAGGGTTGAGCAAAAATTTCTGGAAAAATGAGATGTTTGAAATTCTGGAAGGAAAGAGAGTTTATATATTTTAATGATTTGATAGATCACAGCCGTGGATCAAGAGATTTGTTTTTAGATCTGATGGCCGAGATTCGCGCGGGACTTAAACTCGGAAGTTGAAACGAATTTAATTTTTGAAATTCGAAACGTCAGGGCTGAAACGGCGGCTGATTGCTGTCGTCATCATCACATCAGCTCGAGAAACGGAGGAGTCGCCTCGAGCCACTTCAATTTCTTGAAAGAAAACGACACGTGGATGTATCTGACAGGGAAAAACATGCGTGAATCTGAAGAGGTACGATTTGAGACGATGGCTTTTCAGAGATTTCAAGGTGACCTCATGACGTCGCATTCTTAAGCTCGCATTTGTTAGAGTAGGAAGCTCCATTTAGTTTAAAGACAAATGAAGCTGGGAGGCAATTGTTATGCGATCTTAAATCTATAATTGGTCAACGCTGAGAAAGTCAACAGTCAAGCACGACAGGTCGCATGAGTATTCTAAAGTGCGACCTCTTCCGAATATGACAGGTGCGACCAGTATAAAAGGGAAACGGTT
>JXTC01000276.1:29808-43365 GCA_002914845.1 Trema orientale
AATCCTCTTTCCATTGAGTTTTGAATAAGATTTGGGAAACTAGTTACTGGTTACCAGTTACCAGTTATATACCAATTATAAATACCCTTAGTTACTAGTTACCAGTTTCTGGAAACTGGTTACCAGAAACTAGTTACTATTTTAAAAATAGTATTTTTCTAAATTATTTTAAAAAAATGGTATTTATTTAATAAAAATAGTACCGCACCTTAAAAAAATTTAAACCACCGTATTTTACAAATGTTTTTCAAAATTATCGTATAATGTCTAATTTCCCCATTCTTGGGTTTTCTAGAGTTCTACAGTAAAAGCAAAGAAAAATTACAAAAATACGGTCAAAATAAATAATAAATTTCTGTACCGCACGCAATTGGTATTTTGGAAAAGCCAGTCAAAAAATACGGTGGCAAACTTGTAATTAAAACAATCCTTTTGAATAGCATTTATATTGTACAAAGTATAACTTTAATTGTTATTATTGGCTGGCCTAGTGGTTGGGACCTTGTACATACTGTTCTCCTACATAGGTTCAATCCCAAGCATTGTCCCATCTGCTTTATTTTCATTCCTTTTTTCTTTTACCCCTTTTTATTGTTTTTTTTCCACATTTTTTTATTTATTTTATTTTTTTTATATTTATTTTTCAATTAAACTATTCTCCTCTAGACCTCCCAACACTTTGTTTTTTTTTTTTTACTTTTATTTTTCTCCTTTTCATTCCTTTCTAATTCTTTTCATTTTCTTTTCCTCTATGAGGTACTACATAGAGGTACTACTTCTATTTTCTTTAATTTTTAAGGAATGAAGAAATTTTTTTATGTAGTACTGCTTCTATTTTCTATTTTCCCCTATGAGGTACTACTTCTATTTTCTTTAATTTATGAGGTACTTCTTTTTTCTAAAAAAGAAGATTTTTTTTTGTTAATTTTTATGTGGCTTTAATGATAAGCCACATAAAAATTACTAAAAAAAAATGAGAAGCCATTAGATTACCAACAAAAATTTCTAAGTTACTATAGGTCCAATTACCTTAATAAACAATGAGTTCTTAGTAACCTATGAAAACCGGACATCTAACTTCCAGTAACCAATCTCGTTATAGTCTCCAAGTTAGTTATTAATCTAGTTAATGTATTTATACAAGACTAATTTGTTTATTGGTAACTAATAACCAATCTAGTTACCAAATTGTTAATAGTTACTCTAGTTACTAGAAAATAATTTGGTTACTAATAACCAAATTTAGTAACTGGTTATTAGTTTCTAAGTTAGTGGCCAGTTACAGGAGTAGTGATTGGTTACTTATTTCTACGTAAATAACTTGTGACAAGACTAGTATTTAGAAACTAATAACTAATTTGGTTACCGATTACTATTAGTTACTGGTTACCATTGGTTACCGATAATTAATTGTTACTAGTTACTCTAGTTACTAGAAAAATAATTTGGTTACTAGTAACAAAATTTATTAATTAGCTACCGATTTCCAGATTTATGGCCAATTACAAGAGTGGTGATTGGTTACTTGTTTCTACAGAAGTAACTAGTTACAAGACTAGTATTTGGCAATCAATAACCAATATGATTATTCGTTACCAGTTACCATTGGTTACTGGTTTCTGGTTAATTAGTGACTAGTTTCTATATAAGATTAATTTGGTTACTGTTTACTAATAACTAATCTAGTTACTTATTTATTATTTGTTATTAGTTACTCTAGTTACAAATAATCAATTTAGTTATTGGTTACTAGTTTCCAACATGGTGGCTACTTACAATAGCAGTGCTTGGTTACTAAGTAACCAGTAACCAATCTGGTTACTTATTTCTAAAATAATGATTAGTTACAAGCCCTCTAATTTGTAGCTACCAGTAAGCAATCTGGTTACTAGTTACTAAGTTGGTTAGTTTCCATACAAGTCTAGTCTAGTTACTCTATTCACCAGTAATCAATTTAGTTACCAGTGTATTTGGTTATTGATTACTAGTTACTAAGCTAATTTTTTACTTTTAGTTTCCACATAAGACCAATCTGGTTATTGGTTGCTCTATTTATCATTAATCAAGTTGGTTACTGGTTACAAGTTTCTGTTTACCAGTTATTAGTTACTAATCTCTCAAATATTACTAGTTAATGGTTACCATTAACCAATCTACCTCTAGTTACTAGTTACTAGTAATTAATTTAATTTTAGTGATTGGTTACTATTTGACAAAATTATAATTAGTTACCAGATTGATATTTGTTACTAGTTAGTTCTACTAACTAGTAACAAGTCCTTATATATTAAACTAGTTTACTTGTAATAGTAACACATATTAGTTAATTTTACCAAAAAAAAAAAGAATAAATTTACAATTAATTTTTAAAGTTAATCACAATACTGCCTCTTGTTTGCGACTAATGTAAAGTGAAGTCTCTCCTTCTTCATTAGAGAATATGAGTAATGAGGGTCTTCTTTTATTAATATCCGCACAACTTCAAGAAGCTGAAACTGCACAGCCTCATGCAACGTGGTGTCCTTTTCTTTGTTCCTCATCCTCAGCATCTGTTTCGTGGCTTCGCTAGCTATCCCTCACCACGTCACTCTCAAAGTCCCTCATCTGTTGACGATCATACGATTTTGCATGCTTATTAAGAGCCTTAACTATACGTACGTGGCAATACCTTGCTGCCATGTATAAGGGAGTCTCTCCTTTCGTATTGGTCTGCGGCAACAGAAATGGGCACATGTTGAGGATCTCTCTTACAAAGACTTTATCTGTTGTTGAAGCTCTGATATGGACATGGAGGATTGTATTATTGTCTGGAGTCAACAACTGGTCAAGACACAGCAAAATCATAGTGATAATAATAATAATAATAATAATAATAATGTCATTCAAGTCTATTAATGTTATTTAAATAAAAAATATATCTACATAATGTTTGCATTTAACCTCTTATAAGCATTTTATCAAACAGATTTTCTGCAATTAATGAGTAATTGGGCGTAAAAAAACATTAATGGAGAAAAACAAATTGGGCATAGCGAATTAGACAATATGTTTATAATATGTAATTTCATCTTTCGTTTATTTTTTTTTTGCAGCATAGAATATTAAAGAGAATATATATAAAAAAATAAAAAAATAAGACTAAAAAATAGAACAATACTACGAAAGAAATAAGTAAATCAATAATACGAAGGACCTGATGTAGATCTTGCTGTATAGAACTAATAGATCCAAGAGCAATGCCAAGAACGAGTAAGGCAATTGTATAAGGGGCTCTAGTCCAACACAGGACATGGCAACAAGCAATTCTCATCTGAGATTTGATGAAGAAGAAGAAGAGGAGGTGCTTTTTCTAATTTTTGGTACAGAGGGAGCCGTTCTATGAGAGTGGCCATTGATGGAGCTTGGGAGAGAAACATCTTCGACAAAACTTGAGAGATAAGGCCTTGGTTTCTCAGATTCGTGTGAGAGAAAGAGAGGGGAATAATAAATGTCATTTTTCTAGAAAATACCATATAGAAATATTTAAAAAACAGGGCACCGTATATTTGATATACTTTCTTAAAAGGTCGTGTACTGCATAATTTCCTCTAAATATTATAGCATACAGAAGCTTCTATGGGCTTTTCGCCATCGAGGAACAATATTACTCAACATAGTTACCACAAAATATACAGATTCCGAAATCAATACTGTAATTTAGTAATAGTTTCTTACTAATATCGGTTTCAAATTTCTAATCAACGACAGGTAGACCTATAGGACATATGTACACGAACACATCTCAATCTTTGACTTCCTTTCATTCACTACACCTGCGAACAACCCCTGAGCTAACAAAACCAGCCTATAACAAGTGATTCAAGAAGTGGATTCGCCCTTCTATGAGAAGTTTCGTGGCTTCAACGGAGACGGCTCCAATCCGATCTCCCATAAAATACCAAATTTTTTATTTTTCTAATTTTATTTCAAATATACCCGATTTTAGGTACATTTCATACATAAGATACGAGTAATATATATTTACAATATAAATTTTTACTTATGGTTTATATTTACAATATACATTTATATCTATGGTATACATTATGAAATGTATATTGATTTTTAAATTTAAATTTTATTCATGAAATGCATTCCACAATATTCATTTTATGTATAAAATAATTTTGGTATACATTTCTCCAATATGAGTATCAAAATGAGTTTTAGCGAAATAGAAATAGAAAACATGGATTTATAAAAATATTTTTAAGAAAATGGGTATTATGAAATAAAAATAAAAAACAAGTATTTATGGAAATATAATTTTAAAAACAGGCATTTATAAACTTTTCCCAAAGAAAAAAGGAAAAAGTACATCAATACCCATTTTTATACTCTTCTTGGAGAAATGTAAACCATCAGAATTTTACACATGAAATGTATACTGTAATATACATTTCATGACTAAAAATTATACTAAAAATTAGTACATATTTCAAAATGTACACTATCGATCAAATTTATAATGAAATATGTAAATCATGGTAAATATTTACATTACAAATGTATAGCATTCATAGTTTACACATGCAATATATACTTCTTGGGTAAAAATTAACACACTCATATTTTGCACATAAAATGTGTATCATAAAAACGAGTATTTTTGAAAAAAAAATTGAAAATAGCTATTTATGAAAATAAGTTAGAAAAACAGGTACTAAATATAAATTTCTCTTTTTCTTTTAGACAACATAAGGAACAAATACTTGCATTTATCAAAAAAAAAAAAAATTGCTAACGTGAAAATTTTCTTTGTCTTTGTGGTTTGTTTGTTTGTTTCGTAATATTAATTGCCAATTTTGTGATTTTTCCTTTTTATATGGAGAGAGAATTCAAATGTAAGACCTTGTCATTGCGGTTACTGCTAGACTACGCATGCAATCGCACCGAGTGATTTTTTTCTTTTGTTGGGTGGAAAAATTGGTGCTTATTAGTATTCCTCGACTGATATATTATCAAGAAATTACTTTAATGCATAGTTGGAAACTAATAATTTTTTGTTTGATCGGTTCAATTTAACAAAAGAAAAAGGTCCCCTACGTACAACCACCAGTGAACCAACAGATCGGCAGAAAAACAAAAAAAGAGGACAAAATAATTGATAACATGGATCGTAATAGAAATGTTTTGATTGATATATATATATATTCTAGAGTTTTTAGATAATAAAGTTGATAAATAAATAGGTAGAAAAACAATTTTGGTTATTAGTCAAGAAATACAGAACATTGTGACAAAGATGTTAGTTTTCTCTTGATTGATTATTATTTTGTAATCCAAATATTAATCTTCCACAAGGCACAAATACAGATTCAATAAAAATCCCGTCGAGTTAGTTAAATATTTTCATTTATCTTTTTACTACCTTGTTGATTTTTTAAAAAAAGAAAAATGAATATGCCTCCAAAATAGGAGGAAAACTTATATATCAAAACAGGAGAAAATTGTATATTGATCATTTTATTAGTCAAATACGTAATGCTCCTCCAATCATTAAGAAGGCCTAGGAAAAGTCACTCTCTATTCTCTAACAACAACCGGTGACAACTAGATTGCCATGTATGCAATCTAACAAGGGCATTCTCAGTGGGGCTACTCAGTAAGTGGGTGAGATGAGAATTAGATATTAGATCGAGAGTTCAACTCTCCTAAGATGTGTGAGTTATTTTCTTTTATTTGTAATACGTGGTAGACATTAATTAAGTCTTACTTAAAAAAAAAAATTCAAAACTGCTTACATTTCAGCTCTACCACACATTTCACCAAGAAATATACTAAAACATCCTTTAGCAAAGTCATCGTGATGATTAATTATAAAAGGTACCTTACAAGCCGCCAAACTAGGACTGCCTGTTGAGAATCATTTGTGTTCACTAATTTCAACTAACCATCAGAAGGAAAGAACCAAAAAAGAGGAATTACTCTAGAAACTCTTCGGAAACAAACCTCAATCTTCAAGAGTCTAAAACCTCCTCCACTTAATGAACGGACAATATATACCGAATTCTTAATATACTAAGCACAACATATCACTGAAGTAAGAATGATTTGATGGATATACAAGCATGGCATTTTACTATATATGAATGGATTTATTTGATTAATCACATTACAAACAACTGATTCGTTCCAATAATTACAGTAAAGACAAAAACCTTTTTTCCCCTAAAATCTTTATTTGTTTTCTTCCTTTTGAGACCTTTTCCTCAGCCTGCATATTCGTTTCCATATGATCTATTATTCTATAAGTCCTATTCCACTTGAGGAATAAAAGAACCATGTATAGATAGTGAAAACGAAAGTCATTTAACAAAATTTTAAAGCTGATTATTAGGGCTGATAATGAAGGTTGAAGTAGAAGTAATCTCCAATGAGATTATCAAACCCTCATCTCCAACCCTTGACCCTCTTTGCCGTTACGAGCTATCCTTCCTTGATCAAAAATATACCAAAACCTACAATCCTTTAGTCTTCTTTCTATGAACTAGATGGTGATTATCAAGACGAGTCCAACATCACCGAAATATCAAACAAGCTTAAGAAGTCTTTATCAGAGGCCTTAACCCTTTACTACCATCCAGACGGGCGAGTAAAAAATGACCGATTCATTGATTGCAATGTACGAGAGAGCTTCCTACTCATTAGCCCGAGTCATCTCCACATGTCATCTTTCCGATGCCTTCAAGAATTCTCTCCCTAATAAACTCTGTAACTTCCTTCCATTTCAAATCCACTCCGTCACTGAATTTGCTATTGATGTTAAGGCAAAAGATTAGTTTGAGCTAGCTTAGCTAATTAGTTAGTTAGTTATTATTCTGTTAAGTCTATTGTAACTAATTGTTCTATTAGCTAGCTTAAGCTCTATAAGTTGTGCTATTATGTACTAGTCCTCTTAATTAATGAAATAAGAATTACTCAGTTTTTTTACTCTTCAAAGCTTTCTTTATAATCTTTTACATGTCTAAGAAGTTTAACATGGTATCAGAGTATTTTCCATTGTTAATGACGAATCTGGTTTCTTCGAGCGATCCTTTATCTTCAAATGCCGCTGCTTCTTTGTTGTCTTCTTCTTCTCGATTCGTTCCAATCAGTTTTAGCCACTCTATTTCAGTGTGCTTGGGTGATAATAATTTTCTTTAGTAGAAGTAGCAAATTCTAGCTGCTATACGAGGCAACAAGCTTCAGAGTTTCCTTCAACATCCTAATGTAGCTCCATTAAAATTTCTTTCTAAAATTGATGAAGCTAGTAATGAGTTCAATCCAGCTATTTTTGAATGGGAGCAACAAGATCAATTGCACATGTCGTGGCTTCTTTCTTCCATAACTGAGAGCATCCTAACTCGGATAGTCGAGTGTGAAATTTCTGGTAAGGTTTGACAAACTCTTGATCAGTATTTTACTTCTCAAATTCGTGTAAAAATCAATTAATTCAAGACTCAACTTCAAAATACAAGAAAATGAACTCTTTCTCTTAATGAATATTTGTTAAAAATCATAGCTTCTATGATCTACTTGCTTCTGTTGGTTATTTTGTGTCTGTTACAGATCACATTGAAGCCATATTCAATGGACTCCCTGAGGAGTATGATACATTTGTTATCTCAGTTTCTTCACAAAAAGATGCTTATACTGTTGCCAAAATGGAGTCTTTATTGCTTGCTCAGGAAGGTCGGATTGAAAACAATGCTAAAGAGTCTGATCCAGCTCCAAATATGGCTAATCTGGCTACAAATGCTCTAAACAAAGGGGGTTATCTGGCTACTACTCGATCTTTTTCTCCTAGATACAATGGTGGATATTCATATCGAAAATGTTACTCACCTCGTGGTGGATTCAATTATGGTGGATTCAATTCTGGGGGTTTATCAACTTCTCAACAGAGCTTTCAGAATCATAGAGGAGGCTCTCATAGTTGAGGTGGTAGATCACATTGGTTCAATAATAACAACAAGCCACAATATCAACTGTGTGGCAAGTTTGGTCATATAGTGATAAATTGTTTATACTGTTTTGGCAATTCGTTTCAAGGAGTTCAACACTAATTTTCATCACAACAGGGTCAGCTACAAGGTCAACTGCAGGGTTAGATGCAAGCCATGCTTACTACCTTTGCAACAGCTTGGAACACTAACTGGTATCTAGACTCTGGAGTAATAAATCATGTCACTCCTGATGCCAATAATCTCATGACAAGTGCAAAATATCCTGGGCAGGACATAATTTATGTTGGAGATGGCACAGGCTTGACTATTAAACACATTGGTCATACTTCTTTTTCTTCTAAATTTTCATCTAGAATTCTTTCTCTTAATGATTTACTTTATATTCCAGATATAAATAAAAACCTCTTAAGTATTTCTACATTTCCTAAGGAAAATATTATTTACTTTGAATTTCACTCTACTTCTTGTTTTGTGAAAGATCAGATGACACACTAGATTTCACTAAGGGGGAAACTCAAGAATGTTCTCTATATTTTTTATCACGATCAACTCCAATCTCTTTCATCTTCAGATCAAGATTCAACTGTATCCTGTAGTGTTAACTCTACTCAGCATATGTCTTGTAATATTTATCATTCTAGTACTACTCTTGCTACTGTATATGATGATTGGCATACTAGATTAGGACATCCGTATGTAAAGTTTGTACAAACTATTCTTACATCATGTAATGTACCCAATATCAATAAAACTTCTCTTTCATTTTGTTCAGTTTGTTGTCTTGGCAAAACACACAAATTACCATTTTCTACTTCAAAAACAGTTTATACTAAACTTCTCCAATTAGTTCACTCAGATTTGTGGGATACCTTCACCAATTCTATCCTTTAATGGCTATAGATATTATATTCATTTTATCGATGCATACTCTAGGTTCACTTGGATTTATCTCCTTAGACAAACATCTAAGGCTTTTTAGTCTTTTCTGCATTTCAAGTCACAGGCTGAATTATAGCTTGGCACTACCATCAAAATGTCTCAATTTGATTGGAGAGGGGTGTTTAGAGCATTCACTGATTATTTTCAAACTAATGGGATTATTCATCGTAATTCATGCCCTATAACTCATGAACAAAATGGTACTACTGAGCGTAAGCATAGACACATTGTCGATACTAGTTTAACCTTACTTGCACATACCTCACTGCCTCTCAAATTCTTGGATGAGGCTTTCAGAACTTCTGTCTATCTTATCAATATGCTTCCTACACCATTACTTTCTAATAAAATTCCACTTGAAGTTTTATTTTATACCAATCCTAATTATTCAGTTCTTAAGACTTTTGGTTGTGTATGTTTTTCTACCCTCAGACTATATAACAAACATAAGTTTCAGTTTAGGTCCATTCAATGCATCTTTCTTGGTTTTAGCATTAATCACAAGGGTACAAGTGTCTTGTCCCAAATCGTAGATTTTACCTTTCTAGAGATGTTACATTTAATGAGCATTCTTTTCCATTTGTTACATCTTTTGATTCATTTACCATTACTACTCTTACCTTTCAAGACGTTCATCTTCTTTCTGCTATTATTCCACTTGGTTCTTCATTTGACAACTTACAATCTATTTGTATCCAACATAATCATTCAGCTATGCCGCCTAGTTCACAAGTCAAATCTATTCTAATATGTGTTATTACTGCCCATGATACTGCCATTCAACCACAGTTTGTTTCTCATTCTCCTAATCTTCTTGTTTGTAGTTCTACTATGGATGTTACTGCTGGTGTTTACTGGAATAAATTTTCGGAAAATATTTTTATAAAACCATTTTCAAGAACACCATAGTTTTGTAAAATAAAGAGACGTAGCGGAATTGGTCGTTTAAAATTTTTCTTTTACAAAACATATCGGATCGTGATCTAACATAAATTAACTCTTGATCTAGACAAGAACAATACCTGGATTTGCTCCACAACCTTCTCATCTTCCCGTCTATTCTCGAAACCCGTTTGATTGATCCGGTGAGTGGTCACCTTCTTGATTTCCAACAAAGAGATCCACAGAAGAACAAGAAGACAATCTCCTTGAATCGATTTCTCCGGGATGGCCGAAAAAACACCAAGGATAGTGAAACCCTAGTGCTAGCCGATTTTCCTCTCTCCTTTTTTCTTCTCTCTGTTATGCGTGTAACACCTTATATCTCTTATAATGTTTCACGTGTTAAGCATATATATTAGTTAGAGAACTTTTCTCTTAACTATAGAGAGATTAGTAAACCCTAATGGGCTTATTGGGCTCAACTGATTATCAAATAACTATTGGGCTTTAATTAGAGCTAGACAGGGGACCAGATAGATCCATAAAGCCCAAGCTCCAATGGACCATATACCCACTATCATAATTAACTCTTAATTATGATTGGGCCTTGTCCATTAATATTGGGACACACCACTATAGGCCCAATATTGAACTCTTGGACTAAATGTCATTTTATTTTTCTGTGAAGCTTATTAACAATTAATCAGCTTGATCCATTTAGCATATACTATACCTGTAGACATAACCCCGATACAATGCCGTACTAGTTGGGTGAAATTACTGTATTACCCTTCTAGTACATATTTACCTTTGAGTTGCCATTTTTCATCTAATGGATAATAGTTGACTATAGTGTTTGTATCTGCTCATACTAACACAGTCAAATTCACATAGTGAATACCGGGGCCCTGGTTTATATTATCCAAGTACTTGAAAAAACTCAAAGTGATATTATATGCATGGTGTCCATCATGAGAAACGTTCTACACATTTCATATACCTTATCTTCCAAGATACCGGAGTTTGAACCATAAATCAGAACTAGTCATTTAGTAACTCAAGAAGACAAAACACATAAAAGTAAGTTCGTTAATCACTAGGATTAAGGTCTTCTACAATAGTGCTAGTTTAATAAAATTAGAAATTTGAGTTACGTCACTTAACCTCAAATTCTAATTCACTAGGTCCTGTTCGATGCTGTTATAACTTTCTTATAACACACTAGTGTTTCTATCCGAAGACTCACTTCGATAATTAGAGACTTCATTAATTAAATAGAAAATACTATACTCTATGGCATAATAAAGTATTCCATCTTCAATATGCAGAATGCGAACAATTTAATTTAGACATAATGAAATAAAGAATATAATGTCTCCCACATATGAACTCATCGTACGAATAATTCTTTATTACTCATTTCTTGTCTTGGAATCTTTTAGATGTTTGCATAAAATAAACATACACATCATATGTATATCAATGGGTCATCGATGAAATAGAAATTCACAACATGGAATTTATTAATATTAAATAGATACTAAATATTCCAATATATATTGTTTATAATGTCTAAATAATAAATTGCTTTATAGGACATTTTTCCAACAGTTACTCATCAGACTGGTTCTAATTCTACTGAGCTTTGTACCATTAATTCCAATCCAGTTTTAAATCAACATCATCCTATGTAAACCGGGTCCAAGTCCGGAATTACAAAGCCTAAAGTGTATCTTGCTACTATCACTGAACTAGCTACTATTTTAGATGCTCTATTGCATAAGGAATGGAAAGCTGCCATGGAAGATGGGGTACTATCTTTAGCTAGAAATAATGCTTGGAGTTTAGTTCCTTTACCAGAGGTGAGGAATGCTATAGAATGTAAATGGGTTTCTAAACTTAAACAGAATTCTGATGGTTCTATAAACATGTATAAGGCATATTTGGTGGTAAAGGGATTTCAACAACAAGCTGGTTTTGACTTCACAGAGTTATTTAGTCTTGTAGTTAAACCAGTTATAATTCGAGTTGTGCTTACACTTGCTTTTAGTAGCAATTAGCTAGTCTATCAATTAGATGTCAACAATGCCTTTCTTCATGGCACTTTGCAAGAGAGTGTTTATGGATCAGCCTCCCGGATTTGAACAATCTAATGCTCCTCACCTGGTATGCAAACTTCATAAAGCCCTTTATGGTTTAAAACAAGCTCCTAGAGCTTGGTTTGAAAGACTTCAGTAAGCCCTCTTCACTTTTGGTTCTAAAACAGACCAGTCTCTCTTTACTAGAATTACACCTTAACAAACCACCAAAGTGGTATGTTGATGACATATTGAGCATAGGCAATCATTCATCTCTAATTACTAAGCTGATAGTTGATCTCAACTCAGCCTTTGTACTTAATGATCTAGGAGAGTTAAACTACTTCCTTGGTATTCATCTCTCACAAACTAAGTACATCAAAGATTTACTTTGCAAAACAAAAATGCAATTTGCTTGACCTACATCTACACCTATGACTAGTGGATTAAGACTTTTAGCTTATGGAAGTTAACATGTGGAAGATATTTATCTATACAGGTCAGTTGTAGGAGCTTTATAATATGTAACAGTCACTTGGCCAAAAATAGCTTTTAGTGTAAATAAAGTCTACTAGTTTATTCAAAATCCATTTCAGTCTCATTAGAGTACAGTTAAACGGATTCTAAGATACTTAGGAGGGACTTTTGAATTTGGGATTCATCTCTATAGACTATGTAACATTAGTCTTTTATCTTTCTGTGATGCTAACTAGGCATCAGATCCTGATGACAGAAGATCCACATCTGGTTTAAGCATCTTTCTTAGTGGCAACCTCATTGCTTGGCAGTCCAAAAATCGACACACTATATCCAGTCAAGTACAGAAATAGAGTATATAAGCTTAGCTAATACAATGGCTGGGCTGACTTGGATTCAATCTTTGCTAAGTGAATTGAAGATTGTTTCAGCCAAAGTTCCTACTGTCTGGTGTGATAATTTAAACACTATCATGCTAGCTGCTAATCCTATTCTATATGCCAGAACAAAATACATTGAGGTTGATTTGTACTTTGTCAAAGAAATGGTTGTTAACAAATATCTAGAAGTCAAGCATGTTCCATCACTAGATCAGATTGCTGATGGTCTTTGCTGGTGTTTACCGGAATAAATTTCTAGAAAAATATTTTCATAAAATGATTTTCAAGAACACCATAGTTTTGTTAAAACAAGAGACGCAACAGAATTGATCGTTTAAAATTTTTTTTTTTATAAAACGTTTCGGATTGTGATCTAACATAAATTAACTCTTGATCTTGATAAGAACAATACCCAGATTCGCTCCACAACCTTCTCGTCTTCCCGTCTATTCTTGAAACCTATTTGATTGATCCGGTGGGTGGTCACCTTCTTGATTTCCAACAAAGAGATCCACAGAAGAATAAGAAGACAATCTTCTTGAACCGATTTCTCCGGGATGGCCGAAAAAACACCAAGGATGGTGAACCCCTCGTGCTGGCCGATTTTCCTCTCTGTTATGCGTGTAACACTCTCTTCTTCAAGGGGTGTTTTACGTGTTGTGTATATTGTGTAGTTAGAGAACTTTTCTCTTAACTATAGAGAGATTAGTAAACCCTAATGGGCTTATTGGGCTTGTTGGGCTCAACTGATCATTAAATAACTATTGGGCTTTAATTTGAGCTAGACAGGGGACCAGATGGATCCATAAAGCC